>APFE031119718.1:0-13312 GCA_000404065.3 Pinus taeda | reverse complement strand
AAAGAACTAGTATGCAAGTTAAAGAAGTCTTTGTATGGGTTAAAACAGTCACCAAGGATGTGGTATCAGAAGTTTGATACATTTATACAGGACTTGGATTCACTAGAAGCAAAGAAAATCATTGTGTGTATTTTAAATTAATTGGTGACCGTGTTATTTATCTGGTCTTGTATGTGGATGATATGTTGTTGGTTGGAAATGACAAAAAATTATCCAGGATTTGAAGACCCAATTGTCCTCCCAATTCGACATGAAAGATCTCGGTGCTGCAAACTATATTTTGGGCATGGAAATTAAAAGAGATCGGGAAAAGAGGAAGCTCTGGTTAAACTAGAGGAAGTATGTCGAGACAATATTGCAGAGGTTTAATATGCAAGATAGTAAACCAGTGAAGGTTCCTATTCCTGTAGGTGTGAGGTTATCTGCTGAACAGTGTCCCAAGACACAAGAAGAGGAAGAGGACATGTCCCGTGTTCCATATGCAAGTGCAGTCGGTAGCTTGATGTATGCCATAGTCTGTACTAGACCAGACATTGCACATGCAGTGGGAGTATTGAGCAGGTTTATGTCAAAACCAGGGAAGGAGCACTGGACAACAGTGAAGCGGGTTTCAGGTATTTGCGTGGCACTAGTGATTATGGTTTGTGCTACCAAGGAAGACTAGGATTGGACAGAGTGTTGGATATTCGTGGCTTTGTTGATAGACTGGGCTGGAGATCTGGATCAGAGAAGATCTACAAGTGGGTATGTGTTTAACCTATTTGGAGGTGCAGTCAGTTGGATGAAAAAGAAACAATCTGTAGTGGCACTATCAACTACAGAGGCAGAATACATGGCAGCCACTCATTTGCAAGCAAGGAAGAAGCAAATTGGTTGCAAGAAGATTGTGTTCAAGTATGGGGTTAGTACAGGGAGCTATAAGGATATACTATGACAGCCAAAGTGCAATTTTCTTGGCAAAGAACCCTCTGCTTATCATTCAAAGACAAAGCACATTGATGTTCAGTATCACTTTGTGAGGGATAGGATAGAAGACAAAAAGGTGTTGCTGGTAAAGGTGGACACTTTGAAGAATACTGCAGATGCTTTGACAAAATCTGTGAGCTCTGAGAAGTTCTCTTGGTGTAGAGAAACAATGGGTGTTTCAGGGTTGGAAAAATGACTAAGCTCTCCTGTGGCCCCCTGTGGAAAGAAAACAACAAGTGGGAGATTGTTGGGTTGTGTTATATTCTTTCCACATAGTTAACAGGGGCTTTGAGGGGTACCCGTAACCCCACTTTATGGGGTCCGGGGCAGCGCCTCGGAAAATTTTGGTTTTGGACCCTATGTTAGGTTGGGCAGACCCACCTATGGTTTTGTGCATGATTTTCGCACATGTTTGTTGGACGCGATGGTTTTCGGTCCATGGTTTTGGACGCGATGGTTTTCGGTCCATGGTATTGGATGCTTCGCATGTATAAATATGTATTGTAACATTGAAAGGAATATAATGAAAAATCAAGCTGGTAGTCTCGGTTTTGGGATCCAGTGGGAAATCTCTGTGTATATGTGTTTTATGTGTTATGCTCTCGCATTTTTATTTTTTCTGTGATTTAGAATTCGTATGCAGGTAATTTCTGTACGGGGTTAAAAAATACACTAGTTCTCTATCCTCCTCCCCACCCTCTGCTAGAACATGGCTTACCACTCTGGTTGGAAGAGGGAGATGAGGATGAGGTCTACTCTGCACCTTTGTGCATAGTAGAAGCCACCAGGTGAGGCCCTCAAACCGAGGATGACTTGATTGAGAATTTGATCCAAAACCCACCTCCTAGTGCATTGTCATTAGAGGAGTTGGTGGAAGATACCCAAGCTAGTGCTTTAGTGGACCTCTGTGTGACTGATCCGACCTCTCCCAGAGTTAAGAGTGTGGAATTTGACCCCGAAAGAACCTTAAAGATCAGCTCCTCCCTATATCCCTCCCAGGAGAAGGAGCTGTGTAGCTTATTGAGCAATCATTTGGATGCTTTGGCTTGGAGCTATAAGGAGATGAAAGGAGTCCACCCTTCGTTCTAAACCCATCACATCTACATTAAAGAGGATTGTAAACTAGTCAAGAAACCTCAGAGGAGAATGAATCCATCCCTTAAAGACATTGTCAAAGAAGAATTACAAAAATTGATGGATGCAGGATTCATCTACCCCATCTCTGATAGTGGGTGGGTCTCACCTCTAGTGCTTGTACCCAAGAAAAAAAGGAAGTGGAGAATCTATGTAGATTACTGAGAACTTCACAAAGCCACCAAGAAGGACCATTTCCCTTTACCTTTCATAGATCAAGTGTTGGATGGACTGGCAGGAAAGAAGTTATTCTCGTTCCTAGATGGGTTCAGCGGGTATAATCAGATCCAAATCAACCTGGAGGACTAAGATAAGACCACCTTCACTTGTCCATTGGGTACCTTTGCCTACCGGGTCCTTCCCTTTGGGTTATGCAATGCTCCTGCCACTTTCCAGAGAACAATATTGAGCATATTTGCTGAACTGGTTCACGATTCGGTGGAAATCTATATGGATGAATTTACTCCTTATGGGTCCAATTTCCAAGAAGCATTGACTAACGTGGGAAAAGTTTTAACCAAGTGCATTGAGATAAACCTATCCCTCAGTCCCAAAAAATGTGAATTCTTGATGACTGAAGGGACCGTGCTAGGTCATACAATTTCTCAGCAAGGGTTACAGGTGGATCCTAACAAGATCACTATCATCCAAAAGGTTCCACCTCCTCAAAAGGTCAGAGATGTTCGGAGTTTCCTAGGCTTGGCAAGATATTATAGAAGATTCATCAAAGATTTCGGTAAGCTAGCCTCGCCATTGTTTAGCCTCTTAGGGAAAGATGTTGAGTTTAAATGGACTGATGACTGCCAAGGGGCTCTGGATGAGTTGAAAGATAAGCTGGTATCCGCCCTGATCTTGAGAGGTCCAAACTGGGCCCTACCTTTCCACATCCACACTGATTCCTCAAACAAATCGATGGGAGTAGCCTTAGGACAAGTTGAGGAGAAATTGCCATATGCCATATACTTTGTCACCAAAAACCTGTCCAAGGCAAAGATGAACTATACTGTAACCGAGAAAGAGTTCCTAGCCATAGTCCATTACCTAAACAATTTCAGACACTACATCACTGGTTATCAAACATTTGTACACATTGATCATGTTATGATTAGATATTTAATGAATAAGCCTGATGTAAATGCTTGTATCATTAGATGGTTACTTTTGTTGCAGCAATTTGATTTGACTATTGTCGACAGGCCAGGTAAGGAAAATGTTGTTGTTGACTTCCTATCTAGATTGGATTTGCCTATAGGTGAAGAAGGGACAGTGGATGACCAGATGCCAGATGAACACCTGTTTTCTATCTCAGTACTCTCTCCATGGTCTGCTGACATAGAAAATTACTTGGTCCCGTCACAATTCCCTCCGCATCTATCCTCAAAGGAGAAGAGAAAAATTGTGAGGAAAAGTGCCCCCTTCACTTGGATCGGGGGCAACCTGTTTAAACTTGGCCCAGATCAAATCTTGAGGCGTTGTGTTAGGGAGGAGGAAGTTGTTGACATCCTCCTAACCTGTCACAATGGATGCTGTGCAGGCCACTTTGCAGCAAAAAGGACTACCTTCAAAATTCTACAGGCGGGCTACTATTGGCCTACTCTTCATCAAGATGTCAGAAGATACATCAGCTAGTGTGACCGATATCAGAGGATGGGGAAACCGACTCCAAGGGATGAAATTCCCCTCCAACCTCAAGTGACCTTCGAGCCATTTGAGAAGTGGGGCATGGATTTTGTGGGTCCTATCAACCCTCCTTCAAAGCAAAGGTCTTACATCATTGCGTGCACTGACTACCTGAAAAAGTGGGCAGAAAAAAAGGCAATCAAAGTAGTGACAGAAGAAAAAGTGGCTGAGTTCTTAAGGGAGAATATCTTCTACAAGTTTGGCTACCCAAGAGAGTTAGTCACCAATCAAGCAAGCCAGTTCACCTCTAACTTGATTCAAGACCTGCTCGCTCATCATAAGATCAAGCATAGAACTTCCACCCCGTATCATCCACAAGCAAATGGGTAGGTGGAAGTCACTAATAGAGCATTGGAATGGATTTTGACTAAGGTGGTGAGCAGCAGTAGAAAGGATTGGGCAGATCATCTTGTTAAGGCCACCTGGGCCTACAACACCACTTGGAAAACTAAAATAGGTTTCACACCTTATGAGCTGGTCTACGGGAAGAAAGCTTTGTTGTCCATAGAATTCGAGTACAACACATTGAGGGTGGCAGCTCAGCTGGCCTTAGATCTCAGCCATGCTTAACGTGAAAGATTACTGCAGCTGAATGGATTAGATGAACAAAGAATGCAGGCCCTCCTCCACTCAGAAGTAGTCCAACTTCAGAGGAAGATATGGCATGATTGGCACCTTCACGAAAAGCAATTCCAGCTAGGAGATTGGGTGTTGCTGTATGATTCAAGATACAAGGACTTCAAAGGGAAGCTAAGGACAAGATGGTTAGGACCATATGCAATGGAGAAATGCAATGATAATGGTTTAATCTCCTCATCAGGACCATTGATGAAGAAGCCATCCCCATGCTCGTCAATGGGCATCGATTGAAAATCTACAGGAAACCAATTTCGAGGCAGGAGTTCATTGAAACTTTGGAAAAATCAGTGCTAGTAGTGGAGTAGGGCTCTGCCTCTATTCCACCACACCTTGATCATCAAAAAAAAAAGGGGGAAATAAAAAAATCCTTGGGTGAAAACCTCTATGAGGCACCCAGGGCAGACAGTGAGGGTGAAAACCTCATGGAGGCATCCCAGCTATCTCTAGAAAATAAAAAATGTGGAATATAAAGAAGATCCTTGGGTGAAAACCTCTTTGAGGTGCCCAGGGTAGATAGTGAGGGTGAAAACCTCATGGAGGCGCCCTAGCTGTCTCTCAAAAAAAAAAAGAGGGAAGAAAAAAAGAAGAAAAAAGAAAGAGAAAGAAAAAAAAGGAAAAGAAAATAGGCCTAATCTCTGTGAAATAATTGCAGGTTGCAGGGAATACATTGTAGGTAAAGAAGGGCACGCAAAATGAGGATAGGGGTCTGTACTAGGCTACAGGACATCCCTACAGATACTCCCTCCATGGCCACCTGCCTTTCCTAGAATTTGATCACATTTTGGGTCGAGATTCCACTTTCTACGGGAAGTTATGGGCTTTCTACAGGAAGTTCTGTATTTCTACAGGAAACATCCTGTAGAACCTTCGGGCGAGCTAAATTTGATTTTGAAAGGGAATCTGATGGTTGGGATCAGTTTTTTAGGCCTGCAGCCACCCCTCTATTCAATCCATCACCGTATGTCACCCTTGTTTCACCTCTTGCCATCTCCATTGCACCCACCTGGTTGTGTGTTCCTGCACATTCATACAAAGAGCTCTATTTTCCTTAGATTTAAAAAAATTTCCAAGTGACAAATCAAGCAGCAAAGGCTCGCACACTCTACCTGTTCAAGCTCCATCTAGACTCTTCATCAATGAATGTAGCCCTGCTCGTTTAGCTTGCATCCCAGGAGGAGAAGCAGCTACAGGACATCCTACAAGAATCCTGTAGTAGCTGATCCGTCTGGAACACATACTCTGGAGTTAGTGGCAGCTGAAATTGACACAGGGGACATGTAAAAGGCTCCGCTTGGACGTGAACACATCCTCGACAGCTGAAGCTAGATAGAACCTGTGATGTAATGTTTACAACCAAAGGATCGGGTTCCAAATCCATTCATACAACATCAGCAAATAAAATAATGGGCTCTAGCACCCATGCACGAGGCAGCAGCAAGCGAAACATTGGTTCCAAGTCCCGAAGTCTGCATAACGTGTCCACGACCACACAGGTAAGTGTCTAACCTTATTCGTCAATTGCATGAACAATATTTCGAAAACTACATGTCTGCGAAAATGGTTTGGATTGAACGAATTCGGTGGTCAGTCAACTGGCCACCCTCAGCCAGTTACACCGCTTCGTGGGATCTAAACAAGCTCAGTTACATTCAAACTCGCCAACAAGCCATGCAGCCAACACGTGTGGAGTGTCCAATTAGGGAAAATCGGCGGACTGATAGTGGTGGTGGCGATTAATGGCAGAGGGGAGGTAATGGCAACCAGGGACACGCAGAAAAATGATGGCCATGACGTTGAATAACGGTTTGGTCTGGCCACCTCACCCCCTCGCCATGAATTGCGCTGCAGTTCAAAATGTTTGGCTGAAGACTCGCACACCCACTGTTCCTTTGCACTTGCAACGTCCTTGGCTGAAGTACTCGTCCTTTGCTTCTACAATCTGTTAACCCGTCGTCCTCCACCAAGCTTTTCAGCCTGTTTCAAAATTCTCCCATGTATCGAGCTCATTCAGAAGCGCAGTGACATCCTACAGAAGCCGAATGAGCATTCTACAGGAAGAAATTTTACAGGAAGTATGGCATAGCCTTCTGGAGTAGAGAAACCTGGACTTTCTACGTTGAATTTGGAGTTCTCAGAAAGGTAGGCTCGAAAACACTCTTCCCTGCATGGTATATTTCGAAAGGTGGTGAATTGAACTGTCTGGAGTAGGAGAATTAGAGACAAGTCTGCCTGTGAGTTGAAAAGAGCAGTTTCCTGTGTGTTGCACGAAGTTTCTTGGTTGGTTCTGCGTCAAAATTATCCTCCACAATTCCTGTTAAGAAAATTCCTCCTGTAGAAAAGATAACGCACTATGAAGGCTCGCATGTATATAAAAAAAAATATTTGAATTTGCACGTTTGTATGTATGCTGGGAAGTAAAAATTGAAGTGTTGTACCCTATCTGTGGAAACCAAATTTCTCCCTCCATACATGGACAGTCGAGTTTGGGTAGCAAAAAAAGTAGAACCGGGAAATTGGTGCGAAGTTAAAGTATAAACACCTGGGAGATCCTGTCTTGGAGATCAAAGGAGGAAACCATAAAACAACAGTCCCTTTCTGCTCATAGCATTGAAATAGAGCACTCTCACCATGCCAGGGGGGTTTATCAGAAAGGAACCCTTGGATTCCAGAAAATTGCGTGAACATCCCGTAGTAGTGGACCTCTTCACCCGTGCCAATTGGATGACCTTTTGCGACAAAATTCAGGGCCATGACGATGAGATAATGAAGGAATTCTTAATGTCCCTGCAACCTAAATCGAATACACCGGCCACTGTTAATTTCAAAGGGTTGACCTTAAAGCTTACCCCTGAACTCATTAGTCGAGTTACTGATCTGCCAATGGGGATACCCTGGAGCAAAGAGGAGAGGGCATTAGGAAAAAAAGCCAAGAAAGAATTCTTCCTACCCAAGGAACAGTTTGCAAAAGATAAGAACGGGGTCCGGAGAGCCAGCTTAAATCCTCTTTGGAGTGAATCCAGTCTCCAAATCATGAAATACATTACCTTTGAGGGGCGGTTCAGTATTGTCTGTGGCTATCATTTCCGGTTGCTGAGTGAACTCAGACATGGGATGGGTTTACCTCCAGAACAGAAGTTGAGCATCCCTTATTTTCTTTTGCAATCATTGGTTGAATGTGGCACGAGATTGAAGAAAGGGACACCGGACCAATTAGCCCATCATGGGCTCATCAAGATCCTCATGGAGGATGCCCTCCATACCTACACTATCCCCCTCTCCTGGGAAACTTTCCACAATATGTCCAGGGATGACGATATAATAATTCTAGCCAAGGAATTCACACATCCAGTAGTGAAGAAAAGGAAACCACTAAGGAAGGATAGAAAGCCAGTGGCAAAGAAACACAGGACAGAACACCATGGAAATAACAGAAAGAAAAACGAGGAAAAGGCCAAGTTGTTGAGCCTAAAGCTGTGGGAGGGAAAATGGCACAAACACCCAGAGAGAAACGATTTCAGGGTAGAGCCGAGAGGACTGAAAGAGTCCACACAAAGGAGGGCACAACCAAGGCCACCACACATAAATTAAAAGAAAAGGCACCTCCAGCCAAGTAGACCAAAGCAATTGAATCATTTTCTACAGGAAGTCCGTAAATAGTTTCTACAAGAAGCCTGAAAATAGTCGACACGGGACTTTCTATAGGAAGTATGGAAACAGAGCAACAAAAGGAAAAATCACCCGAGATTTTGTCCAAGGAGGCAACAACTGTGCTGGCTACCTTAAGCACATCCCCAAAGAAAAAGGGAAGCAAAAAAGGGAGCCTTCCATGTATTTTAAGGCAAGAAGAAGCACGAGGATAAAAGCTGGCAGACCCCAGCCACAGTCAAAAGAGCCAATTATGATTATGGACACCCCAATTAAACAAAAGGAAAGATCTCCTCCAAAGGCATCCATCACCTATGAACGGGGAAGCCCAAAAACGTTCACCTGGAAGGAAAAGGTTAAAATGTTGGACACAAAAACCTCTCTACAGGATGCTGAGACAATTCTACAGGAAACGTTGGCTAGGCTAAAGGAGACCGAAGAGTTGGAAGAAAAGGCAGCTAAATCATCCTAGGAGGAAGAGAAGACTGAGAACATTGTGGAACCAAGCCCCTAGCCCAGCTTGGGCTCCTACTATAATATGTTAGAGGCCAAGAAGATAATTCCCCACAATTTCGCAGTGCCACTATTCTTTGCACTAGAAGAGGAGAGAGTGAGGACCCACACTTGGATGAAAACCACCAAGTCCAAGGGTGTGGCAAATATAGGTCCCTTGGAGGAACAACTAAAAGAAGCAAGGAAAGAATTGGCTATGGTACCGCATGTAGAAAGCAGCCAGCGAGTCAAGCTACAGGTAGAAAACAAGCTGCTTAAACAGTAGCTACAGTCACAGGGACACTCTAAGGAAGACAGGCCCCACACCTTGGGAGAACAACAGTAATAGGAGGAGCCCACAACAGCCAAAGAAACACTTGATGAACAAAAAAAGAGAGATTGGTTGCAAGCTGAAATAGAGGCACTGACTAGACAGCTACAAGAGAAGGAATTGCAAGCAGCATAGGAGATATAGTCTCTGAAATAGCAGGTGCAAGAAAAGGAGGCC
The DNA here is from genome assembly GCA_000404065.3 of Pinus taeda. Taxonomy (NCBI): domain Eukaryota; kingdom Viridiplantae; phylum Streptophyta; class Pinopsida; order Pinales; family Pinaceae; genus Pinus; species Pinus taeda. The sequence continues at coordinate 4,248 of APFE031119718.1, read as the reverse complement.
CAACTGGCCTGCATGGCTAGTTGGGCGATGGAGGCTCTATAGTGTAGGAAACCTACCAAATCATATACCCTATACCTTAAGGATCAGTGGTTACAGTTTCAGATCAACACCTTGGCCCAAAGGGGCATCACTGCATTTCAAAATTACCATCAATTCATGGCTTTATGTGATAGCAGCTCATCAAAGGACAAGGCCAAACTATCAAAGTTCTACCTACACAATTTGGCCCTTCCCAACATGAATTTGTGGGACCCCAATGCTGCATAGGAGACATGCAACTCATGGCCATGGCCTCTTGGCTAAATCATGAAGAAAAGAGAGTAGCAGAGGTCTGAAATGTTATGGATATGGAACTACAGGAACCACTATTGATTAGAGTAGAACCAGAGGATCCCTTAGCATTAATATCTACCCACTAGCACTTGGCCAATGATGCTCAAGCCCTACCAGATTATATCGAGAGACAAGCTCAAGCCATAGCCCATTTTGAGGACATGGAGAGATTGTTGGGAGATAACTGTGTTCATGCTTGCTCCCGGAGGTGGAATTCACTGTCCCACGGCCTAAAAATAAGAGAATATTACTCCCCGACGAGGATGAGGGAGGCCTTGGCTAGAGTACCCCTCTACAAACAGTCCATGCAGAATCTTCAGGCCAACTGGATCAACCTCAAGTTCAGTCCTCCCTTGCTTTTGGGGCTGTTGGAAGGAGTTAAAGGAGAGGAGGAACATAGGAAGTGGGAAGAAGTGGAAAGAAAAGTAGGATTTCATGACCGTGCAGAAGATATCACCTCGGAGGCTTGGGATGTGAGAGAGGCAGTCAAGGAAATCAAGGATGAGGAGTTGGACTAGTTTCTCAGAGGATGAGCAACCCATTTAGCAGGGGGGTGATGATGAGCCCAGAATTGGGTAACTTATTGGGCTCATTTTGCCTAATTGTTCTTGATCAATCCACCATTTTTCATAGTTTATGCATGTTTTTCAAGTATGTTTATGTTAGTTGAACAAATGAGGGTGGTCACTTTACCAAGAAGGCTAATATGTGGTTATTTCAGGTTTTTTGGAAAAATTTTGGAACAAAGCCAAGCAATTATGAGCCAAATGACAGCCAAGCATGAAGGAACAAGGGTGAGGATTCGTAGGAAGGATGCCTCTTGCATTAAATGGCCCTTCCTCGAAATCTCCACCCTCAACTCAGAGCTCAGCAGGCCACCAAAACGAATCCTAAAGGCAGCTGAGCAACTTGGAGAAAAGTGATTGTTTACTAGCAGTTTGAACAACCAAGCCCCTTGAGTTAAGGAGGGTTGCTGAGGCCCCTCATAGTGCATAAATAGGAAGGCTTTCAGCCTTCGTAGGTTACTTTTTGGACTGTTGTATTTCTGCACTATAGTGCTGCTATTTTCTAAGCTCATTTTGTAGCTGTTGTTGTATAACTTTCTTATGAACATGGTTATTTTTGAGTAATGGAAAGCAACTTTATTTGGCATCAATTCTGAGTTTCTTTAGGAGCCTGCAGCTCTTGGGGTTGGGCCCAACCGAAGCGCCAAGGCTTTCTTTGTGTATTCTTATTCGTTTTTATGTCTTTACAAAATAATTTATGTTAAGTAGATTAACATCTTGTTGGTTACATAGGTCGTGGTTGATGATTAGATAGGCTTTTCATGTTTAGATTTAGTTGATAGATTAATAATAGGGAAGAACTTCAGAAAAAGGCCATCAAGCACCTCTGATCTCACCTCTCCCTCAGTGGGACCGTGAGCTCTAACAAAGGTGACATTGCTGCCAACAAAAATAATGTCTTTGCTTCACCATGCAATTAGTAGTGTTGGATTCTTAGTTTCCAAACTTGATATCAGTTTTGGTTGCCTCCTTAGGTTCATGATTTCTTAGTTGTATAGTCACTTCACATGATTTTGTTGCAAATAGACTTCTGTTCATTTCCGTTGGTGTTATCTAGGTCAGATTAGGTCAAAGTAAGTAGATCCTTGATTTTCCACGTCTTTATTTGTTTAGTTCGAAAAATAACTTGCAGAGCACCTATAGTACATCTTTATCTCTCCACACTCCATTAATCCCATCTGCTCCATCCTCCAACCTGGATTCTTGCCTCACATTTTCCATTCGCTCACTCTACCCTAAATTCCCATATTTTTCTGCAACATTGCTCCACCTCTCCTTGAACAAATCCAACCATCCTCGCCACTCCTCAACTCCATTCCCCAAGTTTTGGACCTCCTCACACCCTTATCTCACCTCCATACCCACTCCTTCATCTTTCTTCCTCCATCCATCCTCCAAAATCCCATTTCTGAACATCCTGTAGAAAATTACAGACATCCTATAGAAATTCCAGAACATCCTGTAGAACCCCTATAGACTTCCTGTAGAAGCTCAAGAATGAGGTTTCTTGATAGCCAAACTCTGTGAAACTCTTTGGAAGGGGGTTAGGGACCCCTTAGGCCCTCTCTTAACCTTCCCGACCTCTTCCAAGCATTTCCTCTCACCAATCCACCTCTGCACAGTCAAAAATAGTTACATCGCATGCATGATAATTCTGACAACTTATTCAAAAATACAAAAAGATGGTTCTTTCAGATTTTTCTGTAGACATAGCTTAGATACATGCATTTCATATTCTTAGAAGTCAATGGCATCTCTCCCAGTAGCTTGCATCCTCTTTCTTACATCAGTAGAGCTAGCTGGTAAAATTAGTGTTTGCTAAGGTTTGCGTTTGCTTTCAGCTTTTCAGTTTCTTTCTGCAAATAGATTAGCTTCCTTCGAGTTAGCTTCCATCCATTAGTTAGAAAGCTTCTTCTCAGAGCTCATAGAAGCTGGCTTGAGCCCCTAGCAGACTTGTGCCAGCTGACCAAGTGACAGGTGCGATAAGAGCTAGTACTTGTGCATACAGCACCGTCGCTTCCAAGTTTGTTACGAACTACTGGGTTGATAAAAGTAAAGAAGGGAGTCCCAGGAGTTGCAGCATTGTTGTTGCAATACTAGAGCCCAGCATATTTTTGGCGCCGTTTCCGGGGAAGCGTCAAAGTATTTGTGGTTGCTGCTTTTCTTCTATTTTCCACTGCAAACTTCTACTAAGTAGTTTATTTCATTTCCATTCTGCAATTTTATTTCCGCAAAAATAGATTAGACATTTCTTGCTTTCATAGATTAGAATTTCAATTCCGCAATTTCATTCATGCAAGCATAGACTAGCATTTCATTCCTGCAATTTCATTTGAGCAAAATAGATTAGTCCTTTCCTACTTTCATTTCAATTCCGCATTTTCATTTCAGCAAGGTATATCTTAGTTCATTGCAGATCAATCTATTTCAATACTGCAAGTACAAGCAGAAAAAGAAAAAGAAAAAGATCTTTCCATTTCATGCCTCGTAGGAATAGAGATAAAATCAAAAAATTCCTACCCAACACCCCCAACACATCACTGAGTCACCCTTCTCTCTTCTTTGGTGATAGTGATCCAGAAGAACCTATAGGTGAACCTCCAGAGATATACGAAGATCCTATTGTTAGTGTCGGTCTTGAGCCCTCCATCAGTGATCAATAGCTCTTTGCATATGCATAGTTAGGTGTCTCATCAGTGTCAATTTTGCATCCCACTAGGCATGCCATAACACTGAATGGAGGAGCTGGTCTCTGTTCCCTTCTTGGCTTTGCTGGATCAGGTCATACTACAATGTAATTGAGTCATACTTGTTTTTGTTTTTGTCTTGAGGTCCCAGGTCTTAGGTCTAGGGTTTTGAGTAAATATCACTTCAAGGTCATGAGTCAAGGCCAGTGAGTGCCCAGCAAGCCAGAAGGAAGTATGTACATATGTTTCATTTTTATTTTCATCAGTTACAGATCATTTTATACCTTGGATTTAAAAACCCTGTTTTTAAGTCCAAGGTCATGTCAAATTTGTAAAAATAAAGAAATTTTCAGAAGATTGCAAAAGTGCCGACAACAACCCTGGTTCCTTCTCCACAGTCCATCAGATGGTAAACCTGCAAAAAGAATGGATTCAAACGCATCAAAAGAGCTCATTTCAGTACAAAAAGACTCTAAACAGTATTAAAAAGAAAAGCAAGTTGAAAACATTAGAAAGTGGGTTCTAAAGTTAAATTTTTTTTAAATGACCCTTTAAAAACTAATTTCCCTCTTTAGTCACTCTTATTGTGCAATTGAAAGTGAAAATTTCGTGCTAGAGGCAAAGAAGGCGATTTCGTGGCAATTTTCTGCAAATTCAGTGCT
>APFE031119716.1:0-18611 GCA_000404065.3 Pinus taeda | reverse complement strand
TACAAATAGAGGCATCCTCATGATCTGATGAATCTCAATGAGAGGAACACTGAAAACAAGGAATTTCACCCTCTAAGTTTTCAGAAAGATGAGATGAGAGATTAGGAGGATTTAGCATAGAATAGTGTTCCTCTCCACATCTCGATGAAAAATGGGCATCCCATGTGTTCTGGGAATGACAAGAAGTAGTAATAACATCATAAACTAAATTTTCACAAGATTCAACGGAAATGACAGAATTGTGAGAAATGTAAGGATGATGAAGGAGATGTGTGGAAGGAAGAGAATCATCATTCATCACATATTCTTGTTCAACTCTAACACTGAGGTATGTTGGAAGTGGTTCAAAAGATTCTAACTCGTGTAGATTTTCTAAAATGTGAACAATATATTCAAATCTTCTTGACAAGACATTCCAATCAACTTCATATTTCAAAATTCAAAGAAAATATGCATGAAAAAATTGTGAAAATGATGCACTGATTCATTAGGTGACAAGTTAAAGTAATGAATTAATACAACAACATGCATTCAATAATTCTCATACAAATTCAAATGAAATAGTTCATAACCATAAGTGTAAGTTAAACAACATACATTTCAAATACAATAAGAATATTCCTACTATATTCACAACATATGCATGAAAGTGTGTCGACTATGATTTTATCAAAAGTGAAATTTCCATTCATACATACACCATTAATGGAGACCTAGCCCCAATAGTGGAATATTGAAGTCAAGAACACTTGCTCCTCTAAATAAGTATACTCACTCCAAGCTAAATAAGTATACTCACTCAAAATAAATCTTATTTATTTGATACTTTCAAGAAATGGAAAGATTTGGTTGAAAATGAGATAGGAAAAATGTTGAAGTGTCTCAGATCCGATAATGGAGGTGAATATTGTAGCAAATAATTTGATAAGTATTGTTCATAGCATGGAATTTGAAGAGAGAAGATAGTTCTAGGAACACCACAGGAAAATGGTGTGTCAGAAAGGATGAATAGGACAATCATGGAGTGTGGAAGGTGCATGAGATTTCATGCATGATTGCCTTGAAAATTTTGTGCAGATGTTGTAGATACTAATTCTTATCTAATAAATAAAGGGCCTTCAAGTTCCTTGGATGGAGGTATTCTAGAGGAGGCATGGATATGTAAAAACGTAAACTACTCATTTTTAAAGACTTTTGGTTGTGAAGCCTTTGTCGAGATTCATAAAAAAATGGAGTATGTTGCTACTACAGAAGACTATGTTGCCACTACGGAAGAAGAGTATGTTGTTGCTATAGAAGCTAGTGAATAAACTATTTGGTTACAAATATTTCTAGATAAATTGGGTAAGAAGAAGGAGTTGGGCAAGTTATACAGTGATAGCCAAAGTGCCATCCCAGTTCGAATTTAAACAAGAATGCAACAAATTAAAGATATAACCATAAATACAAAGATGCAACATAAATAAAACTTCATTTTATTAATATAAGATACTGAAATATGCTTCATCCATCCATGATCATTCCTTAATTTCACTAAGACCCTCACCAATTTCATCATTTTACAAGGAAACTTCTCCAAGCATGTTGAGAAAATGTAACCATCTCCTAACCTTGGTTTTGAGTTCTAAGTGATCCTAGGCATTTTATTGCTTCATTCCATCCACCAACCACCTTCCCTAAGCCTTCCATCACCTTCAACACCCATCATTTTCCCTCGGTTGTATCTTGTAGAAATACAGAGAATCCTGTAGGTCTTTAGGACATCTTGTAGGTTTTCCTGTAGTGCTCTATTTTGAGGCCAAATTGAGGGAAAATCCTCTATGAAGCCAGACAAGGTCACCTAAGGGTCTCCTAAACCTTCCAACCATCCACCAACTTTTCTAGGCCACCTGCCACATCACCAAAAGAGATTAGCTTTCACACTCTTCCATAAAAAAAAAAAAAGTTAAGAAGAAAAACAAATTTATTCTAGTCATTACATGCACAATAGTAATGTTTGATGTTTTGAACTTACATGCTTAGGATAGTAGAATTTCATACATGTTAACTTAGCATTCTTTCTAAAGCATAGTCTCTTAGAAGTTAGCTAGAAAATGGTGTGATTTTAGCATTGGATTTCAATCATTTTCCTTATTGTAGTAGCCAAGCTTTCTATTAGTAGCAATTTCTCTTTCCCTCCTCAGTAATCAAGCTTCTTCTGAATCCATAGAAGTCTATCTTGAAAAAACCTAGTGGTCTCTCGCCAATTGAATAGTGACAAAAGGGAAGAACCATCACTTTTACTTATGTATGCAACATTGTTACCTCCAAGTTTGTACGAACCTGGGGTTGATAAAGTAAATTTGGTAGCCCGAGGAGTTGCAACATTCTTGCTGCAAGATTGGTTCTCATCACTTTTTGGCATCATTTCTAGGGAGGTGTCTGAGTAATATGTGATTAGTACTTTCTTTCTTCCATTTCTTGTTTTTTATATTCTGTTATTAGTTTTAGTTATTGCAAGAGTAATTTAGTTGCTTTCTTTTCCATTCTACATTCTTTTCTTTCCTTCCCATTCTACAAGTAAGATTTCATTCAAGTAGTTAGTTTTCATTCAGTCTGCAATTTCAATTCTGCAATCACTTTCAGAGTTTGAAGAAAACTCAAAATAAAACAAAACAAAAAAACATTTTTTTTTCATGCCTCTTAGGAATAGGGATAACTTAGAGAAATTTTTGCCAAATACCCCCACTACTTCAAACACCCAACCTTCCCTCTTCTTTGGTGGCTCTAAACTAGAGGAACCCTTAGGTGAGCAACCATAAATATTTAAGGAGCCTACAAGGGGAAAAGAAGAATAAGAACCCATTCCTACTGATCCAATGGTTGAAAATAGAAATGACAGAGGAAATAGAGAAGGAGCTGAGGGTGCCTTCCTCATTAGGGAAACCAACGGGGATTCGAAGATGAAGAATATAAGCTCCTTTGCCCTTCCTCATTTCCATGGCTTGACCATAGAATATCCAAACACTTTCTTATTTGAATTTGTTGTCATATGTCGAACCTATGACTACACAAATGATGAGTAGAAGATAAAACTATTCCCATCCACTCTCAAGGATGCAACTTTACGTTGTTTCATGGGTTTACCTAGGGATAACATCACCACTTGGGCTTAGATGCAGTAAGCCTTCCACAATATGTATCGAGACTACTGTAGGTCTAAAGACACCAAAGAGGAAATTTTTAGAATGACCTTAGGGCATGATGAATACCTAGAGAATTATGAAGAAAGATTCCAGCTTAGCTACAAAAGGGCCAGGTGCACACTTTTCTCTGAGTCACTGAAGCTAGTCCTTCTTAGAGTAGTAAGGGAAGATCTTCAGGATACCCTAAACTTGTTAGCAGGAGGGGACATCTTCCAGTTACCCTATGAGGATATCAAGACTGTCTTTAGAAACCATTCTAGGGCAGCTAGGAAAAAGGGTACGGGTATACAACCTATGGTCAATCCATCCTCTTCCAATGTATCCATCAAGGGTGAAATTGGAAACATGCTGGAGGATTTCAAGAGTGAGATGTTGCAAACCCTTGCCCTACAGATGGACACCATACACATTAAGAGAAAACATGCGGAAGTGGAGAGAACCTTAGCTCAATTCCATAAAGTTGGAATGGTTTAATTACGGTCATCAGTAACTTTGTCTCTCGATCTAGTACTTTAAAGTTTAATGATTTTGTCAGTGCAATTCATATCGAGGAAACGCTTGAGGCATCAAGTAATGCCCTAACTGCAGAGACTAGGGGAAGAAAAATGGAAAGAGGAAAGAGCCCAAGATATCATCGTAATTCAAGGAAAGGAAAATCGAAGTCCATATCAAGGATAGTGTGCTGGAAATACGGGAAGAAAGGACACCTGAAGAAAGACTGTAAGTCTCAGAATGGAAAAGAAGGAGATGCGAAACAAGAAAACAATCATGAAGGGAATGTGACAGGTGATGTGTTGCAAGACACATTGATTCTTTTATTAGGAAATATTATTGATGCATGGGTGGTAGATGTAGGGTTCTCATTCCATGCCACACCTCATAGGAAACATTTTCATGATTATCTTCAAGGAAATTTTGGACAGGTTCATTTGGGTGGTGATAAACCTTGTAAAATCATTGGAATGGATAATGTTTTCATAAAACTACAGAATGGAAACCAATGGCTATTGAAGGATTAAGGAATTTTCTAGATCTAAAGAAAAATCTAATTTCAGCGGGGTAGTTGGGGGTGAACGTTGTGTAACTACTTTTACAGCTAAAACCTAGAAGGTCACTAAAGGAGCTCTGGTAATAGAGAAAGGAGAAAAGGTTGGTACATTGTATTTATGCAATGGTATTTCTATTTTTTTTAATGCTTTAACCTCTATAGGAGCAGATACAACATTGTGGCATCATAGGATTGGGCACTTGAGTGAGAAGGGGATGAAGATTCTTCAATCAAGAAATTTGTTGTGAGTTTTGGAGCATGTTGATTTTGAATTCTGTGAGAATTTTGTTTATGGAAAACAAAAGAGAGTCAGATTCCTTAGAGTTGGGAAAGAAAGGAAGAGCGAAAAGTTAGAGCTTGTGCATATAAATGTATGGGGACCTTCTTAGGTATCATCTCTCGATGGATCCCATTATTATGTTACTTTTATTAATGATGCAACAAAAAAAAACCTAGATTTACTATATTCAAACAAATCTTATGTATTTGATACTTTCAAGAAATGGAAAGATTTGGTTGAAAATGAGACAGGAAAAAGGTTGGTATGTCTCAGATCAGACAATGGAGGTGAATATTGTAGTAAAGAATTTGATAAGCACTGTTCATAGCATGGAATTCGAAGAAAGAAAACAGTTCTAGGAACACCACAAGAAAATGGCGTGTCTGAAAGGATGAACAAGACAATCATGGAGTGTGCAAGGCACATGAGATTGCATGCAGGATTGCCTTGAAAATTTTGTGCCGATGTTGTAGATACTGATGCTTATCTAATAAATAGAGGGCCTTAAAGTTCCTTGGATGGAGGTATTCTAGAGGAGGCGTGGACAGGTAAAAAGGTAAACTACTCATTTTTAAAGACTTTTGGTTGTGAAGCCTTTATCCAGATTAATAAAGAAAATAGAATAAAGCTTGAGGCAAAATCAAAGAAATGTACCTTTATTGGACATGGTGTTAATGATTTTGGTTATCACTTATATGATTATGAAAACCACAAAATCATTATGAGAAGAGATGTCATATTGAATAGAAAGTTTTGTATAAGGATAAGATGCAAGATATGGAATAGGAAAAAGAAAACAGAGAATACACAGTGCTTGATGAGATCACAGAAAAAGTAAAGGTCCCTGGAAATCATAATGATCAACATCAAGAACAACAACAAAAATAGACACCTCAAACACTTGAAAGTGGTGTTAGAAGATCTACTAGGATAAGTAGACCCCCTAAAAAATACTCTCCTTCATTATATTATGTATTATTAACTGATTATGGTGAACTAGAATGTTATGAAGAAGCAGTCCACGTAGAAACTAGAAAGAAGTGAGAGCTAGCCATGAAAGAAGAGATGGACTCCTTTGTACATAACCAGACTTCGGAATTAGTCAAGTTGCTTGCAAGTAAAACAACATTGCATAATCAATGGGTTTACAGGTTGAAGGAAGAAGATGGAGGTAGAAAATGTATACAGTTAGAATTGTGGTGAAGTGTTTTACATAAGAAAAAGCTATACACTTCGATGAGATATTTTTTCCTGTTGTTAAAATTATTTCAATCAGAACTATTTTAAGTCTAGTAGTAGCAAAAGATTCTCATATTGAGCAGTTAGATGTAAAGACAAACTTTCTTCGTGGTGATTTGGAGGAAGAGATCTATATGTAGCAACCATAAGGATATGAGGTCAAAGGGAAGGAGAAACTAGTGTGCAGGTTAAAGAAGAGCTCGTATGGCTTAAAAAAAGCTCCAAGGTAGTGGTATCTAAATTTTGACAGGCTTATGTTTGAACGAGGTTGTAGTAGATGTCACTCTAATCATTGTATTTATTTCAAAATGCAAAATGATGGAAGCTATATTATAGTATTATTGTATGTAGATGACATGATTGTTGCAATGTCTAACATGAAAAAATAAATGTACTCAAAGGAAAATTGGAAAATTATTTTACAATGAAGGATTTGGGTGTTGCAAAACAAATCCTTGGTATGAGAATAACTAGAGACAAGAAAAATCGCAAATTAACATTGTCTTAGAGTGAGTACATACAAAAGGTGTTGGAAATATTTAATATGAAAAATGAAAAACCAGTTACTATAACTTTGGCCGTCCATTTCCATCTAAGTAAGGAAATGTGTCCCAAGACTTAGGAAGAGATGGATTATATGTATAAATTTCCATATGCATTAGCAGTTGGAAGTTTAATGTAAGCAATGGTTTGCACAAGGCATGATATGGCACATGCAGTGGAATTTGTAAGTAGGTACATGAACAATCCAGGAAAATAACATTGGATGGCAGTGAAGTGGATTCTCAGGCATTATAGAGGTACCACATATCAAAAATTATGCTTTGGTGGTTGAAACATTTCTCTACAAGGATATGTTGATGAAGATATTGTAGGTGATAGATATAACACAAGGAGCACCACAAGGTATGTGTTTACTGTAGGTGGAACAACTTCTCATTGGGTTTCAAAATTGTAGAGTGTTGTTTCACTCTCAACGACAAAAGAAGAGTATGTTGCTGCTACATAAGCTAGTGAATAAACTATTTGGTTACATATATTTCTAGATGAATTGGGTAAGAAGAAGGAGGTTGGCAAGTTATACAGTGACAACCAAAGTGCCATTCTGGTCTGAATTTAAACAGGAATGCAACAAATTACAGATATAACCATAAATACAAATATGCAACATAAATAAAACTTCATTTTCTTAATAAAAAAATACTGAAATATGCTTACAAACAGAATGGAAATAAGACTAGCTCGAGCAATGGTAGCTTATCTCTAAGAAGATATGTGTCGGCTACATATATTTGCAATGTGTTACAATGAGGTGTTGGAAATAATACTGAAAGGGGGGTGAATCAGTATTATCATATCAATAGTTTAATTTCCCAAGCATATTTATATACGCTACTTTAGCTAAGTGAACTAGCATGTACACACGACTGTACTTAAAGCAACCAGCATATATGCAGAGAAATTTTGACTTAGACAGTTTATCATGTATTGAACTTTAACCAGTATATCATAGATTTATTAGATAGTGCAGTAAAATTAGAATAAAGCATCACACATAAGAAACACACTGAACACCAAGATATAAGGTGGAAATCCAATGTGGGTAAAAGCCACCTACTGTTGTCATCTCTGTCTTATTTTGATAATAATAAAATATGTTTACAATCTTGTACTGGTGCAACTTCATACCAGTACGTAGGCACCCACCTCCAGAAGACTACAACCTTCTCTCATTCTCCAGCTACTACTGCAAGGGAGCTACAACCCCCTAGCTCTTGTACTAGTCAATATGCTTACTAGTACATAGGTGCCAGCCTACATAAAACTCCACCCTTCTACCATGGACCGCTTTTCATGAATTTTCAAACTGGATACTCCTAGAACACAACACCACAATATGAAGGCCACATTTTATTCAATTTTCATACTAGACCCATCAAAAACATCATAAACACAATATATTCATCAAGTACATCTACATCAACCAATCACTGAAACTCAATCATCACAACTTGAATCTAATCATTCATAACATTGTCACCAGAATACAGTCACCATAACCCCAAAGCAGAACCTAAAACTCTGCAACAACAAACAGAAACAATTGAAACATACTTCATAGGGTATACACTACTTCCATGTGTCGAGCCAACGTGTATACGCACTTTTACCAAAGACAACTAGTGTACACATCTGTAAATATTAATTCATAATTGTGTAGCTCTTCCAGACTTCAATTATACCCAGCCCATAACATTTACAGAATAACGCATGCGTCAGTATTTAGATCTAGACTATACATGATAAAACCATATAATGATAATTCATTTTAATCCTTAAGATCCCGATCCATGATTAGATCTTATCCCTCATCAACCACTAAGGTTCATCCTTGGTTCCGATCCAACAAAGCACCATAAGGCAATAACCTACATACTAGATCTCACACTTTATTAGATATTTGATACTTGCACCCCTTGGCCTAATGACCTTCTCCTCCTTATATACCATAGATCAAAACCACTTAGTACCTATTAGCTCTGCTATGCAGCACTAACTTTCTAAGGTCAGAAAGAAGCATGGCCTATTTGGTTGTGTCCAAAGGGGGCTCGCATTGGTCACTTTTCCCTTCCTCTTCCTCCACCCTACTTACCTCTAAGCCTTTCCCGTTCCCTAAACAAATATTCTAAAATCTGACAAAGTCTGTTTTGGCGCCCCAGCTCTAAATGCAAAGCCAAACCAACCATAAAACCTCACCCCTTTGGTTTTTGCCGATGCGATATTGCGATGCGATCTCATTGCAATCTCATGTAACTATATGTAAAGGCTCTACCCCTTGATCTCCCTGATCTGTGATCTACCATTGTGATTTGGTCCGTCGATCCATGTGTACGATAGACATTCCTCGTTTAATCACCGATCACCATTGCCATCTCCCCATGGTTTGTGCCGATTTGCCTTAGCTATTGCGACCCGCCAATCCGATCATCAATGATCGCTCATCGGCGGTGTCTAGTGCTGATTTCCATTTCTGCTATCCATTTCCCTGATCCGACGATCATACTTCTCTCTCATCCCAACTATCCATCTACCCATGCATCCCACGTCCTTCACCATTCTATCACCCGAAAAGGAGATGACTAGCTCTACCAGGATCAGTTACAGTAATATCCCCAACAATCACATTAAACATAAAGCATGGCCAAAAGGAGAAAGGGACATAGCACGACTCTATAATAGAATTTATCAGTCTTGGACTTCAATTCTTCTACCGTTCCAACTGCCTAAAGGACAACACAACAGTTGTACAAATCAGATTTTCCCAGTGAACCAAGCAACCTCATCCAAAGACTCCAATAGACAACTAAATGTAGTTGGTGGTCAATTATGACCCCTCCATACCTAAATAGCCAGGTGCCATTGTAATGTAAATTTATAAATACCCAAGAGAAAGATGTAATGAGGTTTCGAATTTGATGTAAGGTTCAACTTCTGGAGGCTGTAGACATTTTGTCACTTGCAGTGTCTCATCTTCATTTTCAGTAAACACAAGCTTCTTTTGTTGTTAACTGCTCATTGTCCATTTTCCTCTATTCTAAGCTTGTACTTGATATGTTGTGTTCTTCATCTCTTGATGTTTAGCACTAGATAATTGTCATCTTATCTCTGTGTTAGAATCTTGAATGCATCATTGAATAGGTTGCTCAAGCTTCTTTCTATCTAATGTAGTAGAGTTGTCATCCTGTCTTTGCATTAATAGACTAGATTTGCAGGTTTCAGTACTAGTTGCAGTCGACCATCACATAGTCTTGTGTATTTGTTCGTGTGGTTATTATTCTCCATATTCACCTAATATTTAAACTATGAGCATTTGTGGTCTAAAGCCTTCTAGTCTAAGGGTGTTCATGCATGTCTAGAGTGAAACAGAGTAGAAACGGTTATCTGGCTTGAACCAAACCATCATTCTTTCCATTAAACCTTGCAACAATAGTTGAATTTATATGTTACCAGGCATCTCCAAGCTACAACCTAGGAGATTTTCTTAGAATCCTAACAGGACCAATACCTTGGACCAAATACTTAGGGTCAATACCTCGGACCAAATATCTTGGACCAATACCATGGATCAAAATACCTTGTACCAAATACATCGAACCAAAAACTTAGTTTTCCAACATATATGTGCTTTTCCTTCTGTTAAAGTGCATGTGTATGTATACGCCACTTGTGTTCAATGAACCTATGTGTATACGCAACTTGTTTAAGGTGAACCTGTGTATACCTCTCTTTCTTCATTCTTTGTAGTCTGATATGTATACCTCTCTTTCTTCAAGTTGACATGATGCACCGTGATCTTTAGTCTGAGTGAGTTGCCATGAAGGACAACACCTATATCATAATGCCAACAATCTCCCCCTTTGGAATTGATGGCAACAACAACACCACGTCACTCTCCCCCTTTAACATTACGGACAAAGGGTGGACCAAGATAATTTCTCCCTTTGACATACATTATGCTGGTCATGCTCCCCCTGAGTACACGCTGAAAACTCTGATTGAGCTTCCCTTTTTGTACATGCTAAGATGTACTGAAACCAGCCATGCTCTTCCTGAGTACAAGTAGAGTCTGCAAAAAATTATTTTCTAGAATAACATGACTCTATAACTCAACTATGTGAGGATGACCTTCCTATCACCAATGGCTCATACATTCATCCATCTCCCAACCGAGTGGGGATATACCAAATTTGACTCATCCACCCAACTAAGCGAGGATATACCAATTGTTTATACATGAAACAAAAAAGAACTATTACATCATCCATCCCATGTAAAGTGGAGATACAAATTACATCATTTGTCCAAGAGGACTCATTGAAATGTATGAGAAGACATATCACTTCCTAGAATTTTACATGACTTGAGTAACAAATGGTATAAATACCTGAAGCCATAGCTGGACTCAAAAACCATAATGCCAGCAATGATAAATGTATGTGAAGGCTAATGCTCCCCCTCAACCTGTGCTACTTGTGCATTGTTAACAGGTCAATTGTCAAGACATCTTTGTCAGTCAGATAAAATTAATGAACAAAGCATATAGACATTAATCATCAATATTTGTTAGAGCACCCATATTAGATCTTTCCCCACTATTTTTCTTGTCTGAAACACATATACACTCCTTTACCCATAGAAAACCACGTGTGTAAGTGACTTTACTCCATGAAACACGCATATAATAGCCTTTTTCTAAAAACGTTGGATTTAATAGCAGGATGATGTACCAACTACTCCTAGCTTTTGTATGAGATATTCAAATGTCACTCTAGGCAGTGGTTTAGTGAATATATCAGCAACCTGTTCTTTGGAGGGAACATACTCCAATTTGACCTTTTGTTCAAGCACTTGTTCATGTAGAAAATGGTATTTGATGGGTATGTGCTTGGTCTTAGAGTGCATGACTGGATTCTTTGAAATATTGATGGCACTTGTATTATCACATAGAATGGGGATGGGTGAAGTACATGTGATCTACATGTCTTGCAAGGTTTGCATCATCCAAAGTAGTTGTGTGCAGCAAGATGCAACAACCACATATTCTACTTTAGTTGTAGATAGCGCAATTGAACTTTGTTTCTTGCTGAACCAAGACGCTAACCTGGAACCCATATAGAGTGCACCACCACTAGTGCTTTTTCTATCATCAACACTTCATGCCCAATTTGCATCTGTATATGTATGAAGAGTGAGATCTGTATGTCTAGTATACCATAAACCAAAGTTTTGAGTTCCTTGAATATATTTGAAAATTATTTTGACTGCCTGAAGGTGTCATTCCTTTGAATTTGCTTGGAATCTTCCAAATATTCCTATTGCATGCATGATGTCAAGTTGGGTACTTGTTAGATAAAGCAGACTGCCAATCATGGATCTGTGAGTTGGTTGATGTACTATTGTTGATTCATCACTTGAGCTGAGATTGCATCCTATTACCATTGGGGTACATACAGGTTTAGAATCTTCCATGCCGTACCTTTTCAAGATCTGTTTGAGATATTTGGTTTGTGAAAGAAAAATACCATCTTTATTTTGTTGAACTTGTAGACCAAGAAAATAGGTAAGCTCAACAAGCAAGGACATTTCAAATTCTTGCTGCATTACCGAAGCAAAATTCTGACTCATGGATTCTTCATTGCTACCAAAAATGATATCATCAACATAAACAACAATAATTAGCAATTTATCAGTGTCAATCTTTGTATATAGATTGTTATCTGTTGAACCTTTTGAAAACTTTTTTGGTGTAGATAGCTATCAAGACAATAATACTAGGCCCTTGGAGCCTGTTTCAGACCAAAGAGAGCCTTTTTGAGTCTGCATATAGGTTTTACAACATTTCCAAGAATAAATCCTTCTGGTTGTTCAATATAAACTTCTTCTTCTAAATCTCCATTAAGGAAAGCATATTTTACATCCATTTGGTATACTTTGAATTTCTGAAAGCTCTAAAGACCAAGAAACATCCTTATGGCTTCAAGTCTAGCAACAGGTGCAAAAGTTTCTTCAAAATCTATACCTTTCTATTGAGCATACCCATTACAAACAAGTCTGGCCTTGTTTCTAATGACTTCTCCTTTTTCATTCATCTTGTTTTTGAATATCCATTTAGTTCCTATAATATTTTTATCATGAGTTCTAGGAACTAATTCCCAAGATTCATCTTTGCATACTTCAGTTACATTTTGAGGTTTGGTGGTGGATAGTAATGCCAGATAGCTTGAGGTTTCTGTAACAGTTCTTCTTGTCTGTACACTTGCCTCTTTCTCCCCTAAAATTTGAGTTTCTAGATGATTTTTCTGAACATACCCGGATGGATTCTTTTCTTCTACTATTATCTCTTCTTCTGGTGCTTCATTGGTTTCTTCTTCAATATCATCGTGATTTGATGTGGGAAAATACTCCCCATCTTCTTCATTGTCATATTATTTCGTTTTTGTTTGTTTTGTATTTTTGCATGCTTCATCAACTACAACATCAATACTTTCAACAATTTTCCCAAGTCTTTTATTATAACATTTATACCCTTTACTTTAGGAAGAGTAACCAAGAAGAATACCTTCATCTACTTTGGGCTCAAACTTACCAAATTTTTCATTAGTGCTTTTGATATAACATTTGCTTCCAAAAACGTTAAAGTATTTTACAGTAGGAGTCTTACCATACCAAAGTTCATGTGGAGTTTGAGTGCTATTTACCTGAACATTTGCTTGGTTGAGAATAGTTACGGCGGTGAATTCAACTTTACCCTAGAAGGTTGCAGGAATTCCAGATTCATCTAGCATAGCTCGAGCCATTTGTTGAACAATTATATTCGTTCTTTCTACCACACCATTTTGCTGAGGAGCCCTTGTGGTGGAGTATTGCATTTTTATTCCACGTTATTCACAAAAGTCAAAGAATTCATTCGAGGTAAATTCCCCTCCTCGATCAGATCTGAGGCATTTGATTGTTCGATCTAATTTATTTTCAACCAAATCTTTGAAGGCTTGGAACTTTTCGAATGCTTCATATTTATGCTTTAGCAGACTTATCCAACACATTCTGGAAAAATCATCAATGAACAAAATAAAGTATTCTTCTCCACGAGGTGACCTTTTCCTTGATGGTCCACATAAATCAGTATGAAGAAGTTCAAGAGGCTTACTAGCCGACCCTTCTTTTTCGATGAAGTGAGCTTTGGTTTTCTTACTAAAGTGACATGGTTTGCATATTATATTTTTAGGGATTTTGATATCTAGAAGATCACGAACAAGCCTGAATCTGCATGCTTTCTTATTTGAGAAAAGCTTAGATGTCCCAATCTTCTATGCCACATCCAGTTCTCATCAGTTTTTCTTAGATAATACTGTTGTTATCCTCCCTTGAGTATGTATAAGTTTTATGGAGTTCTTATACCTTTGATCACAGTCTCCCCTATATCAAGTTCACGAACAACACATCTGTTTGATCGAAACACCACTTCATTTCCTTGATCACACATTTGAATGACATTCAACAGGTTATGATTTAAACCATCTACATACATAACATTTCCAAACTTAACCTCTCCTTTCAAGAAAATGGATCCTTTACCTTTTATGATAGCAGAAGTGCCATTTCCAAATGAGACATTTCTTTCCTTTTCTAAGGAATTATATGAGTGAAGTTTTTCTTTGTCACCTGTCATCTGTTTTGAGCATCCACTGTCGATGTACCACTAATTTTCTTGTCCTTCTGCATAAAAGGCTATACCACATCTTTTTGTTTGAGATTATTTCCTTCTCCATATCATGGGATTTAATGGATTTTTCTCCTTTTAAGATGATTGCCAAAATTTGCTCCCGAATTCAGATTCTTCATGACCAAAGTTGTTACAGATTGAGCATTCTATTTCATTTTCAAGAAGAGAGAAGTTATTATAGGAACTTTTCTTGATCCCTATTACATTACTTTGATTTTGTGATTCTCTAGTCATGATGGTTTTGTAAGAAACACATTGAGTAGCTTTGTTTCCAAAATTATGACATGAAAAACATTTCCCATTAAAGAAGTTCCTGCGACTATGGAATCTATTGACTTGGTGATTGTAGTTTCTATTGATATTCATATTTGGAGCAAAATGAGTATGATTTACCTGACATTGGTTGTGGCTTCTATTCATCCTTGGAATAAATTGAGACTGATTTACCTGGTGATCTGCTTTATGCCTTTGCTGACGAATGTCATACTGTTCACTGGTCTTTGCTGCATCAAGATAGCTTTTAGTGGAGGTTGATAGCTTATGTGATTGAGATGCTTCTTTAGTATATCCAAGACCTGTCTTTATCAAAGGATAACACTATACTTGATAATTTCATCTAAGATTTCTGATCCTTTAGCAAATCTAAGATGGGAGATTTCATTTTCTCAAGATCCTTTCTTATACCCACAATTTCACATTCTAGTTTTTCATTGTGTTTTTCTATAATCATATTATTTTCTTGTAAACATATTTTGAGTTTAGAAATTTCTTCATGAAGGTCTTCTTCTTCTAAAGCATCCCAAAAATTATCATCATCATAAGCCATTAGAAGTCTATAGTCATTACTATTTTCATCTTCATCACTATTTGATAAACCATCTCTATCTTCATGAGTATAGTAACTTCTTTTCATTACAACTTGTTTTCTATTCCATTTTTCACACTCCCCTTTTTCATATTTATCTTTATGAGGACATTTCCTAGCATAAGGACAGACTCTGCCACAGGCAAAGCATTTGAAGGGTTGCTTACCTCTATATCTTCCGAAACATCTTTGAAGCTTCTTGAAAAAGTTTACCTCATATTCTTCTTCTAGAATATGTCCTAATTCATTATGTTCTTCCTTTCCTTCTGTTGAAGCTTTAAATGTGGCTTTTCTCATATCCAATGGACCTCCTTTTCTCATCTCAAAGGCAGTTAATATTCTGTGAACATGTGTCATCATGATAGTCTGCAGATCCTATTTTTCTTCTATGGCAGACACTTTTGATTCAAATTTAGCAGACAAGGATCTCAAAACTCTCTCAACTAAGGTAACTTCCTTTATATCTTCACGCAGAATATTCATACAATTAATAACTTCATGTATACGTAAGAAGTAACTAGCTATACTTTCATCATTGTGCATCTTAAGAGTTTCATACTGAATTCTGAGAGTTTGAAGTTTAGCACGTTTTACCTGAGAGTCTCCTTTGTAGCTCAGAACGATTTTGTCCCATATTTCTTTGGTTGATTTGAGCTACATGAATTTGAAAAACTCTGATTGTGACAGACTTCCCAATAAGGTATTGATAGCTCTGGCATTGGTTTCAAATTTCTTCTTACCTGTCGCATCTATAGGACTTTCTATTGGAAATGTATATCCTCCTTCCACAATTTCCTATACATCCCTTCCAAGTGATTGTAGATAGGTTGTGGTTCTTATTTTCTAATAAACAAAGTTGCTCCCATCAAATATTGGTGTTTTGATGAATCCCATGCTTTCTTGATTACTCATGATGATGGATCTCCCTTCAAGTGATCAAGCTTCTTCTAAAGGACCTGCTCTGATACCAATTATTGGAAAT
The DNA here is from genome assembly GCA_000404065.3 of Pinus taeda. Lineage (NCBI taxonomy): Eukaryota > Viridiplantae > Streptophyta > Pinopsida > Pinales > Pinaceae > Pinus > Pinus taeda. The sequence goes on along the minus strand of APFE031119716.1, from coordinate 2,728 downwards.
AATATTGAGAGGGGGGTGAATTAGTATTATCAGATCAATAATTTAATTTCCCAAACATATTTATATATTCTACTTGAGCTAAGTGAACTAGTGTGTGCACGAGACTATACTTAAATCAACAAGCGTATATGCAGAGAACTTTTGATTTAGATAGTTTATCATGTATTGAAATTTAACGAGTATATTAGAGATTTATTAGATAGTGCAGTAAAAGTAGAATAAAGCATCATACATAAGAAACACACATGAACACCAAGATATATGGTGGAAACCCAATGTCGGTAAAAACCACCTATTGTTGTGGTCTCTATCTTCTTTTAATAATAAGAAAATTTGTTTACAATCTTGTGCTGGTGTAGACTCATACCAGTACACAGGCACCCACCTACAGAAGACTACAACCTTCTCTCGTTCTCCAGCTACTACTGGAAGGGAGCTACAACCCCCTAGCTCTTGTACTAGCCAACATGCTTACTACTACGTAGGTTCCAGCCTATAGAAAACTTCACTCTTCTAGCAGGGACCACGTTTCATGAATTTTCAGGCTAGATACTCCTGGAACACAACACCACAATCGGAAGGTCACGTTTCATTCAATTTTCATACTGGACCCATCAACAACATCATAACTACAATACAATCATCAATTACATCTGCATCAACCAATCACTGAAACTCAATCATCACAACTTGAATCTGATCATTCAGAACACTGTCACCGGAATATAATCACCAAAACCCAAAGCAGAACCCAGAACTCTGCAACAGCAAACGAAAGCAACTGAAACATACTTCATAAGTTATACACTACTTCCATGTGTCGAACCACCATGTACACACAATTTTATCAAAGCCAACCAATGTACACATATGTAAATATTAATTCATAATTTTGCAACTATTCCAGATTTGAGTTATACCCAGATCATAACATTTACAAAATAACACATGTATTAGTATTCATATCTAGACTATACATGATCAAACCATATAATGATAATTAATTTTAAGCCTTAAGATCCCTATCCATCATTAGATATTATCCCTCATCAACCACTAAGGTTCATCCTTGGTTCAAATCCAACAAAGCACCATAAGCTAATAACTTGCATACTAGATCTCACACTTCATCAGATATTCGATACTTGCACCCCTTGGCCTAATGATCTTCTCCTCATATAGTTTTAGGCCTTTTCAATACCATGGATCAAAACCACTTAGGACCAATACCTTGGACCAAATATGTAGGGTCAATACCTCAGACCAAATACCTTGGACCAATACCATGGATCAAAATACCTTGGACCAAATACCTCAAACCAAGAACTTAGTTTTCCAACATATAAGCGCTTTTCCTTCTGTGAAAGTGCGTGTGTACATATATGCCACTTGTGTTCATTTAACCTACATGTATGCGCAACTTGGTAAATGTGAACCTGCGTATACCTCTCTTTATTCATTCTTTGTAGTCTGATCTATATACCTCTCTTTCTTCAAGTTGACATGCTACACCATGATCTTTCAATTGAGTGAGTTGCCATCAAGGACAAGACCTATATCATAATGCCAACATGAGGCTTGAAGGGATATTTATTATTAACAAATAATGGAAAACCCCAAAACATCCAAAAACCTAACCTAGGATATGAAACACCATATTATGGGTCTCGTTGGTGTAAATTGGTACATCAACTTCCCGAGCTCGTAACTTTCACATACGATCTTCGTTTGACACATACAATACCTCCTTCGAAAGACCTATCCATGGACAAAAACTACTAACAATGATTACTAAATTGAAAAATCATAAAAATCAAAATTTCTTCTAGTGATTTTCCCAAAAAAAGTCGTTTAGGGCCTCAAAATGGCTCTGGAAGTTTAGGACCTAAAAAGCTTCCAAAAATAGTAAATTGTGCTACAATTAAGGAAACTAAAAAAACTAAAAGAACCAATGGTGGAGGTCCAAGTGGAATAGGTGGGTGGCCACCAATATCCACCTGGATGACATTCATCTTAAAAAGAAGTCAATATTTCATTCCAAGACTAGACATATACATCTCAAGTACCATTTCATACGACTGGTGTTGGAAGATGAACACTTGATGCTGGAAAAGATACAAACTAGCCAGAATCCTGCAGATATGTTAAAAAAAGTTGTAACCAGGCAGGAACTAAGATTCTTCTTGGTTTCGATTGGTCTTCATGTATGATGATGAAGATGATAAACAACAAGGTCCACAGTGTAGTCATTTTCTAGTAAATGAAGCAGCGATGGAGTTGCTATATTTAATATCCAAGTGGGTGATTATTGGGTGTAGAGCCTAATTATCTTCGCTACTCAAAGGTATCACCACAGTGGACCCCAGTTCATAGTGAGGCAACAACATTTCCCATATTTCCGCTACCAGGGGGGCGATGGTTATTTTTATGAGCCCCCCCTTTGCAGGGGTTTGGGGTGCAATGCCCTCAAAGCTAAAAATAGATGTAAAATTTCCTTGTAAAATGTTGTAGTTTCGTAGTCAATCTAGGTTGTTCATTAGGCAAAGATATGATGGTAGAAGTTATGTTTAATTTAGGGTATTTTTCCCTAGAAAGAATTCCCTCGCTATATATGAGGGAACTGTATTGTGTCGATGTGTATGTCTCTTCTAAGCGAGAAAGAGAGAGGAGATTATATTAGAGTGAAGAGGGAATTACAGTGGATTTTTTGTAGGTTGTATCTCTTCAT
>APFE031119705.1:129271-139673 GCA_000404065.3 Pinus taeda | reverse complement strand
TTTCTACAGACTCGGGAATGCTCCTACCTCTGCCTCTTGGAAGCCTGGTTGTGCTTTGGGGACGATTTTGGAGATGCAGTTCCCGGTATTGACGATCCAGGCAAAGGAGTATCGGCCTAACAGCTGCGCGGCGGGCTCAGGGTTTCCAGCTCGTTCTCTGCTACTGTGTGAGATTAATTCTGCCCGTGGGTACTTGATGTGGGTAAGTTCATCCATGGCAAAACAGCCGGGAAAACAGCCAAATAGCGGGGAAAACAGCAGAGTATTGATGTTCGATCGTATCCGGTTAGGATGCAAAACAGGAAAACAGGCAAACAGCCAAACAGCGGGGAAAACAGCAGGGTTATTCCGATCGTATCGGGTTAGGATAAGGCGGGTTAGGATAAGGCGCGTGGAGATTTATCCAACAGACCTGCAAAAAACCCGAAACCTGAAAACCCGTCGCCAGATGTCAGCACGAGATGTCAGCACGAGGATGAAAGGGGAGCCGACGACACGTGTCAGCGGGAGAACAAAAGGGACGACGAAGGTCCCTTTCAAAGGAAAGGCCTATCGGCCTAATTATTATTATTATTATTATTATTAAAGAAAAAAACATGAGTCTCATGTCCCTAAAAGAACCATTTCAATTTGCAAAGTATCGATAAATTGCTTATATGTTACATCCAGAAACATGCAGCAGATGAAGTCGAACAGTTTCAACGTATCATTTCTACTCGATAAAGAGATTTTCTCATCAAACATCAAAAATTTAAGTACCATTTATTGGATCACTTTGAACATGGAATCGAAAATAATTTTCTGATATGTTCAGGTCAATATTATCCATGCTTATATTAAGAAAAAGATCAATCATTAACAGTTAACTTGCCTGCTCACACACAGTTCTAAACATTGAATGTGATTTCCAAAGTATGTACATAACTCAAGTAAATTTTATGCGCTTCATATGCGCTTCACATCTATCTGCCATAATGTAAGGTGGAGGCTGTAATGGACGCCCCTCCACTGAAGGCAGAGCTCATAGAAGCTGATCCGGCCTGACCAATGTTTGAATAGGAAGAAGTAGAGCGAGAATCAAGTCCGGCTGCCGGAGGAAAAACTACATAGATAGCCATAGGCCTAGTAGAAGGAAGCGGCTTCATCTGTTCATTGGGGTTAATAAGAACCTGCAGCGCATGTCTGATTGAAGGACGCAGCTGGGGATCTGGATGTGAGCAGGCCAGTCCCAAAATCAATACTCGTTTCATCTGCTCTTCGTCAAAATCGCCATCCAATCTAGGATCCGCAGCCTCCATGATTCTTTCCTGCCCGTAAAGACCCCAAATCCAGTCCACTAAATTTCCCTCTGATAATGGCGGCCCTCGCTCTACAATCCGCCTCCCGCTCGCTACCTCCAACACAACGATCCCGAAACTGAAAACATCGGACTCTGCAGTAGCCTTGCCCGTGTACCCGCACTCTGGTGCCACATACCCGGGCGTCCCTGCCAGCATCGTGGTGACCGCCGGATTCGTTTCGTCGTGCTCGATCAGCCGCGCGAGGCCGAAATCCCCCAGCCGGGCATTGAATTCCCCGTCGAGCATAATGTTGCTGGGCTTAATGTCCCGGTGGACGACTCTCTGCTCCCATTCTTCGTGAAGGTACAGCAACGACGAAGCCAAGCCGCATAAGATTTTGTGTCGCCGGGGCCAATTGAGAAGGGGCAGATTTTGATTCTGATCTCCTTGTTTCCTGAAGATGACCTTGTCGAGGCTCCCGTTGGGCATATACTCGTAGACCAGCAGCAGCTCGTTGCGCTCGTGGCACCAGCCCTGGAACTGTACCAGGTTCCTATGTCGAAGCCGGCCTATGCTGCTAATTTCTGAGATGAATTATCGTTCTCCCTGCCTCGAGCTGGCGGAGATTCTCTTCACCGCAACAAGTGTCATCGCCCCGCCAGGGCCTTCTAGGGTTCCCCTGTAGACGCTCCCAAAGCCGCCGGATCCGAGAAGTTCCGTCTCGCTGAAGTTCTTTGTCGCGGTCGAAAGACGCTTGTAAGAAAATCGGTGAGGAGCATACGATGAAGCCGCGGATCGGCCCTCCATCAGCGCTAGCTCCCCACTGAACCGTCCGCGTGGTATCCGTACGGAACGTCTCCGGCGTTTCCTAACTCTAGCGACGAACCATGCGAACAATCCCAATACCACGGCCGCGACGACGATGGAGCCGACAATGACCCCGACGTTTACTCCCTTGCTTGTCGAACCTGCTCCGGACCCCGTTTCACCCGCGGACACAGACGACTCCGGCAAGATCTCTGAACTGAAATTCCAGTCCAAAATACGCTGAATCTCGAAAGAATTCCCAGTTGCAGCCGAGAATCCCAGGTACGATGATCGCAGAACGGTCTTTGACAGCTCTATTTTTTGAGTCAAGACAATCGCGTACTGAATTGGTTGGTCTGCATAGGCAGCAGATATTTGCAGGGTTTTTTTCCAGCCATCGTAATGCACTCGAACCCTTATCGGCCGCCCCGATTTGATCTGGATGCCGTTTTGGTCAAGAGTGGCTGTCGTGTTGGATATTATGCCATTGATGTCTATGCCCACATGGTTGTCGTTGGGATCCCATTCGTTCTTAAAGGTGTCGAATTCGATGACCAGCTGATTCGTTGTATTTCCGTTTGTGGATTGATCAAACATGCCCAGAAATGCTCCATAGCTGTCTGGGATAAAGGGTTTGTCATTGGGCACTATGATGAAGGCCAGACCGTCTGCATTAAAATTCCTCCCCCCCCGATGGGGACTGTGATATTTTGGACGAACAAGGTGAAGGTTGCCGTAAATGTCGCCGGCCAGACTGTGATGGGTTCATGGTAAATAACCCTTCCGATGCAATAATACAACTGAGAATATTGATCGGTTGTTTGATTCGAAGAAGCAGCGGATGTAGAGTTCAGTGATGGAGTGAGATCGATGTAACCAGTTGAAGAATTGTAGGAAGCATTTCCCATGTATTTCAACTGATTGTTGTTGTTGTCGCCGAATGAAGGGAAAGAAAAATTTGTAAAATTTCCACTGGACTGTGCAAGGGACACTACAGCCATGACTGGAAACAGGAAGGCCAAAGCACACCGCTCCTCTTTGGTACCCACCATGATAGTTGGACCAAAAATTGAAGCAACAATAGAGAAAATCGATAGCTGGGTACTTTTCACAGATCACGGCTGGTGTCCACCATCAATTGAATCACAGAAAATGGAAGCCCTGTAAACCTATCCACAATCAATCAGCAAACTCAAGGGAGTTGTGCAGTTATGTATCCAATGTCAAAGCACAAGGGATATAATTCACATATTTCTTCCCAAGCTCTGAAAACTTAAAAAGCGGACAGAATTTTTTACTAAAGTTTGCAAAGAAAACAGCAGAAATCTGCCTAGGAGAAATTAGTCAGTTATATCTATAAAGAAAAATCTGACTTATAATAAACTAGGACAAATCTGAAATGGCAATCACCTGCCCAGCAACTGTAACATCTGGATATCGTCGAATCACATCACACCGAACAGGAATCTGCCACTTGGTAAACAAAGAACAGTGAATGAGACACAAGGAGCATGCCTGGAGTCAACCCTAATCCCAATCTCTTCAGATCTGCTTTGCTCGAATTTTCATGACCAGCTATGCTGTAGAAATCAAATATGGCCAAAATTTTCAAGTTTCAGTTTTTTCCCAAAACAACTCCTTGCCACGGCACATGGTTATTCAAAATCATGTGCAATTAATAAATAAACATCCATGCTACATGTGTATAATTTGATTTCAACCCAGTGCACATAGAAGAATCTGCTTGAGACAAACACCAGACATCAGTCCTTAGCAAGATGATATCGCAGGCATCATTTTTAAACATTCTCACTGTCTTAGTGCAGAAACAAACCTAAATTATAAGCATCTTATTGCAGAAACAAACCTAATTTATAAGCATTTCAAGTATATGCTCTGCCCTTGAAAATTAATATTCGGGACGAAGTTTTCTCCTCTTCATATGTTGTCAAACGACATTCTCGCTATCAGGTTGCCATCAGGGAAACTTCAATGGTGAGATCAAATAAACCTATTACCAGCAAAACATCATTTAAATAAATGAAATCCGTCCATAAATAAAATCCGTCTTCTATTAAGAAAACTATGCCAACGACTCTTCTATAAACAAATCAGTTGAAATACATGGGAAATGCACGGGAAATAAACAAACCGGGTACTTGCAAGATTATGAGATCATCCGAAAATTTGGGCCTGTAAAAGCAGTGGTTTTTAACTCGATTTTTTGAAAGTTTTTTTGGTAGCTTTTTGTCAAAATCCGGCAGCAATTTATTGGAATCGCAAGTTTTATAGCTAGTTTCTGCACAATCAAAGCATCCCAGGGGTTTTTTCACGGTGCTAAATCTGTTGGAATTTTAATGGTGAATTCCATAACACAAAAGACCAGAGAACAACACTCTGATATGATGAAATTTTCTGCTAAATTCCTTAACAAACAAAGAACACAAAACTGCTCTGTTTCTGCACAGAAAACTGATAATTTTGTTTTCTGGACTTGGTGTTGCAGCAACAAGATTCTGGTGTTGCAGCAACAGGAAAAACACTCTGTTTTTTATAACACAGAAAAAACAGAAAAACAGAAAACTGTGTTGCTGTAACTGGTGTTGCAGCAACGCTGCTCGTGGTGTTGCAGCAACGCGAGTTTTGACGTCAAGTCACTCGGTGTAACGGCAACACGATTTTGACGCAAGTCACTTTAAGGGCGTCAAAATTACTTATAAATTTACAGTGAGACAATTGACGCTTGGTGTAACAGCAACTAAAACAAATGGCGTCAAATCACTAATAAACTTACAGAGTGAAATCAAAGTGTTTTTGACACCTGGTGTAAAAGCAACACATAATTAAATTGTATTCATAAACACTAAAACAACTGATACAAATTCGTCTTCCTCTTGACAGAGGGATAACAGCAGAAACACTTCAATTCCACAAATTTATGCTTAAGAGCATCTTCCTCCTAACAGAGGGATTCACCAAGGAACGCTTCTCTTCCACACAAATAACATCTACCTCTTAACAGAGAGATTTCAACATGCCTGCTTCAGAGGCACTTCAATCTGTGTATACTTACAAATTGACACTGTTGTGTCTGCACTGCTGTCTAGGCACTCTGTCTCAGCACTGTATTACAGCGACTCTATCTCAGCACTGCTGTGCATAGAGCTTCATTCATGTGAGCTATGCTGCTGCACATTCTTTCTCAAAAACACAGAAATTATATTTCAGCACTGCTGTGCTGTATTGCAGAGAGATTAACGTTGTTGCCACACACTCAGAGAAACAGAACTGTTGTTCTTTTCTGTTTGATTAATCTACCTGATCTCACTGCTGCTTGATGTATATATAACAAAACAAATATCTGAGTTTAATAATAAACTAAACAAAATATCTGCTGATGTTTATCTTTGTATTTATTGCAGAAGAGGCGGTGATGATTTTCTCGGTGAAAATAAGTCGGTTGCAGGGGAATTTATTTCTGCACATTTAATGCTGATTTAAAGTGCAAAAATATCATAAGATTTTTGCGGCTTCCAGATAACTGCTAAAGATCAGATTCTATGAATTTAATGCACATCAATGTGCAAAATATCAGCAGTGACTTTGCGGCATCGAACAGGCTGGAACATTTACGGGAAATCAGATTTCTGTCCAGCTGTTCATTGTTTGCAGTTGGAATTAATTTCCAACACTCCCCTTTAATTTCAACTGCTGGGTTATTAGTCATACCCAAACACTTCATCAAAAATTCGAAACTTTTCTGATCCAATGGTTTGGTCAGAATATCAGCAACTTGCTCCTTCTCTGCTCTTATGGCAGATGTAATTTCATATCTCTTCCCTATAGGAAGATCCATCTGATAGATTTCTACTAGGGTCTTCATCAAATCTTCAATCGCTTCCTCTGTCATATTGACAAGGGTGTTGGCAGTAAAGCCCATCTCAGCCGTCTTGGCAAGAGTTACATATTGAACTCCATATTCTTTAAACAGATCTTGAAGGAACTTCAATTCCTTTCTCCCATTCATGGGTTTTGTCCATTTCCTATTTTCAACTGCATTTTTGAAATGAACAGAGTCATCAATATGACTAGATAAAGCAAACAAAGAATTTGTACCTTCAGTTGTTGCTTCTTGTGGTGTGCTTGGAGAAGCACATTCAATTCTCCTCAAGGGTGCGACTTGCTGCCCTTGTGTTGGCGCTGCTGTTTGGGGATGCATTTCAGCCATCTCTTCATCATCTTCATCACGAGACAAAAAGTTTTTATCATTCACTGTTTTCTCTAAGCTTTCATCATAAGTTTCCTCCTCAATGAACTGAGGTTTTACTGTCTTTACTTTCTCCATGCCTTGATAGGCTGTCTTGAGAGTTTCCCATGCTTCTTTGGATGTCGTAGCTGCTGCTATCCTTGGAAACACACTCTCATGCACTGCTCGATACAAGAAGTAGAGGGCCAAAGCATCCTTCTTCTTATAGTTCTTCAACAACTCTTTCTCTGCTTGAGTTAAGCTATTAAACTCATTTTTATCTGCTGGTTCTTCAAAACCATCCTCAACAAATTGTTGTAAATCTTGTGAGGTAAACAGGGCTCTCATAACTATTGTCCAATAGTCATAGTTTTTTCCATTCAATAGTGGGAGCTGAGTGTTAAACATACCCATGCTAGTGCTGACGCTGGCCACTCCTTGCACTTTAAACTATGCTTCAAATGCAGTCTAGTATTTAAATAACTGGCTGTATAAATAACTGAGAAATACCTTGGATCCTTTCTTGACTATGTTTTCACTCTGCTGGAGAAACTGTTGCAGCAAGAAATCTTCCTTCAGCTTCTTTGACGCCTTCAAAGTGCCTGGACTAGCTCTGATACCATGTTGGAGTTTTGATGGTGAATTCCATAACACAAAAGAGCAGAGAACAACACTTTGATATGATGAAATTTTCTGCTAAATTCCTTAACAAACAGACAACACAAAATTGCTCTGTTTCTGCACAGAAAACTGATAATTTTGTTTTCTGGACTTGGTGTTGCAGCAACAGGATTCTGGTGTTGCAGCAATAGGAAAAACACTCTGTTTTTTATAACAAAGAAAAAATAGAAAAACAGAAAACTGTTTTGCTGTAACTGGTGTTGCAGCAACGCTGCTCGTGGTGTTGCAGCAACGCGAGTTTTGACGTCAAGTCACTCGGTGTAACGGCAACACGATTTTGACGCAAGTCACTTTAAGGGCATCAAAATTACTTAAAAATTTACAGTGAGACAATTGACGCTTGGTATAACAACAACTAAAACAAATGGCGTCAAATCACTAATAAACTTACAGAGTGAAATCAAAGTGTTTTTGACACTTGGTGTAACAGCAACACATAATTAACTTGTATTCATAAACACTAAAACAGCTGATACAAATTCGTCTTCCTCTTGACAGAGGGATAACAACAGAAACACTTCAGTTCCACAAATCTATGCTTAAGAGCATCTTCCTCCTAACAGAGGGATTCACCAAGGAACGCTTTTGTTCCACACAAATGACATCTACCTCTTAACAGAGGGATTTCAACATGCCTACTTCAGAGGCACTTCAATCTGTGTATACTTACAAATTGACACTGTTGTGTTTGCACTGTTGTCTAGGCACTCTGTCTCAGCACTGTATTACAGCAACTCTATCTCAGCACTGCTGTGCATAGAGCTTCATTCATGTGAACTATGCTGCTGCACATTCTTTCTCAAAAACATAGAAATTATATTTCAGCACTGCTGTGCTGTATTGCAGAGAGATTAACGTTGTTGCCACACACTCAGAGAAACAGAACTGTTGTTCTTTTATGCTTGATTAATCTACCTGATCTCACTATGCTTGATGTATATATAACAAAACAAATATCTGAGTTTAATAATAAACTAAACAAAATATCTGTTGATGTTTATCTTTGTATTTATTGCAGAAGAGGCGGTGATGATTTTCTCGGTGGAAATAAGTCGGTTGCAAGAGAATTTATTTCTGCACATTTAATGCTGATTTAAAGTGCAAAAATATCAGAAGATTTTTGCGGCTTCCAGATAACTGCTGAAAATCAAATTCTATGAATTTAATGCACATCAATGTGCAAAATATCAGCAGTGACTTTGCGGCATCGAACAGGCTGGAACATTTATGGGGAATCAGATTTCTGTCTAGCTGTTCATTGTCTGCAGTTGGAATTAATTTCCAACAGAATCCAAATATACAGTTAAAAAACCATTTTAACTGCAGCAAATCAAAATTTAAACTCGATTTCTTCCGTCTCACAAATCTCTCCTGTCAATAAACTGATAATATTTTAGAAAATAATAAAAATCCAAGTCTATGAGATCAGACTCTCATAATATTTTAGAAATTTATGAAGGTTGCAGCATGTGAGATAACCCAACTTCCAATACACCGATCATTTGCATTCATGCGACGGGATGAACTAGCATGGGTGTCCCATCCTACCACTATGTAATTTTATTATTTAATTTATTTATTTTGCTCGGCAGTGATTTGGTTAACAAAGTCTGAAAAAAAATAAATAAAATATTAATAAATTAATTTCTTAATAAATTAATAATATTAATAAAATCATTAAATAAATTAAATTTTAATGAATATAAAAATATTGTTTAATATTATTATATTTAAAATCTCAAAAATATGAAGTAATCCGTAAAGTATTATGAATGCAGTAGTCTATAACGCGACTTTTTGAAAGTCTTTCTGCCAGATTTTTCCGATCAAAATCCGGCAGCAATTCATTGGAATCCCAAGTTTGATAGCTAGTTTCTGCACAATCAATGGCTCCGAGGGGTTTTTCAGGGCGCTGAATCCAAATATGCAGTTAAAAAACCATTTTAACAGCTAAAAATCAAGATTTAACCTCATTTCTTCTGCCGGATTCCGTCACCGGAATCTCCAAAAAGTCGCATTATAGACAACTCCATTATGAATAGTGGACTTCGTTTAAAGTTGATTAGGTAAATTAAATATATAATTAATGTAAAATTAAAATTAATTTTTAAAAAATATAATCTCACTGTCTACACCAAAATAACAATTACTATTTACACCCAAAAAGAAATGTTATTTCAGTGTCTATCCCAGTACAAATAATTAAGTAGTTTTCTATAATGAGACTTTTTGGAAGCTTTTCTGGTGGGTTTTTCATGTCAAAATCTTGAAGCAATTTATTCGAATCGCAAGTTTGATAACTAGTTTCTGCACAATCAAAGCGTCCCAAGGGTTTTTCATGGTGCTGAATCCAAATATGCAGTTAAAAAACTATTTTAACTTTAACAAATCAATATTTAACCTCAATTTCTTCGCCGGATTCCGTCATCGGAATCTCCAAAAAGTCGCATTATAGACTTCAATAATTAATTTTTAATAGAATATGTAAATTACAAATTTAACATATATGAGATAAATTTGATAGATAATTTTGTTTTATGTCCCTTAAATGAGCTACACGAGGATAACCTTTATCCGAACAGGAATTCCACTTCACTGCCTACGCTTAATCTGGGGACAACCCAAGCTTTTATTTTATTAATTAATTTTGTATTGGGTCCCTGAATCAGGACGTGAGAATAGAGACCAGTCGGGACAGGATAGGTGAACAAATGAATGTACACAAATTTCACCAGAAATAATGTGCACACATTTCCACAAAAATACTGCAAGAGGCCTAACTTTTCGCACAGTACAAAAATATCACAAAATAAGATGAGATAAAAACATGTCATTTTTTAACCCACCATAATCTCCCATTATCATAGCTTTGCGTTGCGCATAGAAATGCACAGAGTTGGTTTTTTTATTCTTTTGAAATTTTTAGGTTGGTTTTTTAATCAAATTTTATTAAAAACTGCTAAGAATTTATTGAAATCACAAGGTTGATGAGTAAGTTGGTGCAATTGAAATATCTTAAAAGTTTTCCAAAATGCTAAATCCATTTTACAGTCAAAAAACTAATTTAAATAACATAAATCAAGATTTCACTTTAAATTTTTCCACAATCCAAAAAATCACACTAAAAATAACTCCATTCAAATACACAGATTTCTTCATAAAATAAATATTAAATATTTTAACTTTTCAACTACAAATAACAAAAAAAAATAAAAAAAATAAATAAATAAACTTAAAAAAAAAAAAAAATAATGATTACTAACGCTTATAACCACTAATTTCTGGTAATATTGCAGAAACTCCAACCTCTTATCTCCAATAACGTGTATGGATAGAAACTAATCTTTCATTAGTCATTAAGAATAGATGTCAATGAGTAATTAAAATA
>APFE031119705.1:116751-128957 GCA_000404065.3 Pinus taeda | reverse complement strand
ATAATTGTAGTGTAAACTGGTTAACTTAGATACCTCTAAATCTTAAATGCCTTTAAATCATTACATGCCAATTATCTCAAAACTCACATAACCTAAACAAAAAAATAAAATATTAACTTTCAAAAAATTTGATTACTAACACTGTAGTTTATTTTCATTATAATACAAGTACACACCTAACATAATTGCACTACCCTCTCCAAGTAAGCTCTGAGTGGAACAAGAAAAATTGTACATCAACCAATAAAAAATTATGTAATGAGAATGTGTGACCTTTTAAAGTATACACATCTTAATGTTGCATTTGAAAAGACGTACATATTAAAAATTTCTGTATAAAATTATGTAATGAGAATGTTGCATTTCAAAATACGTATATATTGAAAATAAATCTCCATCATGAATAAATTAAGAATGTGTGCTCAAGTTAAGAATCTACGTTTGATTCTAGAATGTGTATACGCTAAGTGTATGCACATTCTTTCACATCAAAAAAAATAAGTTTTTGGGTTTGTCCTTTTTTTTCCAACTCGGTACATTTTTTTCTCCAACTTCTAACGTGTTAAAGTTGATTAAACTCACTTAAATGTGAGGAAAAAAGGGAGTTCCATTGATATTGTCAACACTTTGGCATTTTCTGTAGATTATCTTTTATCCCCAAGTTAAATAGGTTAAGGCAATTGGTATTGTTGGCTATTGACATTTTGTATAGAGTAACTCTAGTTTTTATTTGAAATTTTAATTAATTTTTTGTTGAATTTGTTTTATAAAGGGATTTTCGAAAAATATAAAGTTTTAATTGGACCTCACATTATTTGGTGTAAAAGTTTCATTTGGTATAAAGACGTGGTTGTTAAATATTTAAAGATTTGACTTGGTTCTAGTTGTCAACACAAGAGAGTGATAAATGGTATCTTCGAGAAGCAAGGTGAGTGTACATCGCAATTGTGTCTAGGTTCTCTTATTGCAAAAGGGGAAAAAGTGAGCCTCTAAGTGATAGGTAATAGTACCACCCAGGAAGAGACACACATGAACTAGAAGGACTAGTCCAACATCCAGTGTAATAATCCACAATGGATGCGACAATTAATACAACCAATGAATAAGGGAAGATCCATCTAACATCCAATGGAATAGTCCAAAACAGATGTGACGGTCGTTTTAACCAGTAAGCAAAGAAAGGTATGTCTAGTGTTGGATACCTATACCAATAGGTTTCATATTTCATGATGGGCAAATTCAAATGCCAAATATGCTCTCCTTTGCTGACACAAAGATCCCATATTTCCAAGGAAAGGCAAGGTGTGTACATACCTTCATGTTTATTAAATTTTGATGGATGGTCCAACAGTCTAATCTGGATCATGCCATGTTTCAATTTTCTGTTGTAGAATAGAGAAAGAAGTCTGTACAAACTGTTTAATCTTGGCAGATCAGTAGTTAGGCAGAGAAACTAAGGTTCCCAACTGCTTAATCTAGGGCCTTGGAAGAAATAAGGGTAGTACTAAATAGGCAATCAAAAGAAAAGCCAATGGAAAAGAAAAGGCACATAAGGGTCTGCAAGTCCAAGTGCACCCTCCAAGAAGAAACAAAAAATGCTAGGCAAATAGATGGGTAGGTAGATGGGGTTGCAGAAGTGGTGTTCCCTCCAAAACTAAGTCTTGCTGATCAAAACAAGGAATACAACACAATGGGGCATGTCTAACTTCCCTTTTTCCTGATTTGTCACTCATTACTAACATCCCTTCACCAATGGTGGTTATGAAAGAAATTCAAGGTTCTATGTTGGTTCTTGATTCCTTTAAGAGCCACATTTCTTGTGCAAAATTCTTTTCATTTTGATCTACTCCCTAATACTAAGTTGTTTTCAAGAAAACTTAGTAATATCACTCCTCATTCACCTTCCCCCTCCATATCAACCTCTAACTTTATTATCTAACTCCCTATGTTACCCTTTCCCTACTATTATAACACCATGGTGTATAAACCCTAAGCATTCTATAAATATCGCCTCCTTGGCATTATAGCCATATGATTCACTACCAGGGAATCAAATTGACGTCTGGTCAGTTTGAGAACCCAAGCCTAACCTCTCTTCATCCCTCAGAAACTCATTTATTTAGCCAACCCTTCACTTTGCCTAAGCAACCTTGAAAAAACCCTTTTTCACCCTTAGACCCGCTCAAAATGCAAATAATATGGAAAAACCCACTTTATCCGCCTTATCCTAAGTTTGGGACCCATTCACGCTTTTATGCGAAATTATATCAAAAACCTACTTAGCCTAAGTTTTAAAACCCATCCGCGATTTTGCAAAAATTCGTTGAAAAACTATAGTTTTCTGCCTTATCCTAAAGTTTTCGGCTATGCGTGATTTGATAAAGAAAAAACATTGGAAAACCATGAAATTCATTTGATAGTCCTAACAGCCTCGCCGGGCACAAATCCCATCAAAAAACAATTGTTTATTGTCCGCCCAACGCCACATCCGTGCAGATCATTGGCTCGTCGACCGTCCGATCAAGCCCTTTTCATCCAACGGTTGACGCAGATATCAGACCGGCCCCGACGTCCGAAAGATATCATCTGGTATCTGTCAAAGGCTGACGTCAGGCCGGGTCCACGCGTCGCCCCCAAATTATATCGGAGCCCCTTCTGACAGATTCCCTGCCGTATCAAAGGCAGTGCGATATAATACCGTTGTGGTTTCCGGTTTTCTGCCAAATCTGCCTGCCAGCATCAGCACCGCGTCACTGCCTACGTCAGCGCCGCGTCCACAACCTCCGTCCGCCATTGCTCCACCTGTCTGCCACCTCACCACCCCTGTGGACCACTCACAGGCCGCCATGTCACCTGATGACATCATGCTGACATCACCCGACCCTGACCCACCTGATGACGTCATGCTGATGTCATCCAAAAAAGGTGCGAATGTCCCAAAAAAGCCATATTTTGTCAATTTTCGCGTTCTTTTTTCACTTTTGGAAAAAACTGTTGTTGCGCCCTCTGCATGCATTTTACGACCAATTGCACCAACCTGCTCAAATCGACCTGGAGACCTTCGACGCGCCTACCCACCTACATCCATGACCTAGACCATCGAGTTTACCAGGTATTTATCCCTGCAAGTCTTCTCTAAGCCTGGTTTTTGTCTGTAATAACTAAAAACTCACTTAAGGCACTATAAACGCATAATTCACTGGAGAATTCCCTGCACCCAGTTCCCACTTAGAAATTTAACGGTCGAAATTCATTAGCCGAGCCTGTTTGGACTAAACTTTCATTGAAAACCTGCATTGTTGTTCGCGCAGTCGTGAACAGAAAACCTGGTACCTACACCCAATTGTTAAAAAGGCTCTGTCGAAGACAACTATTCACCTTCTCAAGTAACTGCGGGCAGTATTTCAATTTCTGCAAGCTTACCCTAACATCCTCCATTTCTCAAATTCACCTCTTCACTCAGGCAGTGCTCTTGTTGCCCAGGCTAAGTAACATTAGTCTTCATACAAAAAAGAGTATGAGTAACCATGGAGACTCCAGTTGCACCGGTGGCCCTCAATGTTGCTCCCTTAAATGCCCCTTAGAGAGAATTGGAGTGGAAGGATTTGGCAGACTTAGATTACCAAATCTCAGAGGACTCCTTGACACACAGCAAATTCCACCTCCACTTGCTGAATGAGCTTAAGGCCAAACATGTGGATGGGACAGACATATTAGGCATTTGGGATTCCTTCCTCCCAATTTTCAGGCTCCCTCAGGTCAACCAATTCCCTGACCTGATTCATCTGTGTGCTGTCTGCTATGATCCCACTCAAAGAGTTGTGCTTGACCCTTCAGGCTCAATTGTATTCTACATGACCCGTGAGGCCATTAGAGAGATGTTGCAGTTCAAGACTCAGAAGAAATTGGTTCCCCTGTCTTTATTGGATCTGATAAACCAAGGAGCTAAGATGTTGACATATGCAAAAATCACAAAGCTCAACCAATTATTTATCAACTCTGACACTGTGCAGTACCCTCCTATTTTTGCTGGTTACCTCAATCAATTGGGTGTAGACCTTGCAGATATGGTCAGTTCCATCTTGGGGTACAAATCAGTTGAATATATAGATGAAACTGTGCTGGTGATGATGACTATGTTTGCCCCTGGCAAAACCCCAATCTGTTATGACTATGCACCCTACATATCAGATAAGATGCATGGGCAGTTCATGAACCTGTCAAGAGAGAAGGTGTTCAGATACACCTCCTACATCTACCACTTGATTCTATATTATTAGCATGAGAAATTCTCCTTCATTATCAAGAGAACGGATGCACAAGGCAATCCAAGGTCAGTAGTGTACTGGAGCTCAGTGTTTCATTGCAGAGCCTACTCTCCATACACTTACTATGAATTTATAGACCTCTTCATTCACCCAGCCATGTCCTTGTTCCTAAGCTCACCTCCTCCAAGACTGACTGATGAGATGCAGAGAATCCTGCAGTTATCCAGATTGTACAACATTGGGGATTGGTATTTTTACCAAAACTACACTGTAATCAGAATATATGGTTGTGAGTTACCCCCATACAGATTGCCCAAATATGTGCCCATGAGACTATTTGTCCTTGAATACTTCAGGCAATTTGGGAATGCTAATATTATACACTTCTCAGGCAAGGGCAAGAAGGCACAGCTGAAAGTAAAAAACCAATTGGGCCACCTTGTCTTGAACAAAAGGGAGGAAGGTTGGAAAGAAGCTTATAGAAAGCTGGAACACCTTGGCTTGAAGACCAGTTTCCTCTGGAAACCCTACGACCCCAATCACTATGTATCATTAAGAAGGGTCAAATATAGGCTATCTAGCTATGACCATGTAAGGATTCCTCACATTGAACAATATGCTAATCAACCAAAATGGAAAAGAGGCACACTAGAGGAACCTATCACACAAGAAGAGTTGAATGAGAAAGCAAGAAGAAGACTTCTTAAATTGGCCGACTTGGAACTTCCTGCACAGGTATACTCTCTGCCAAAGCCTCAAGCAGGAGCAGCTGCCTCATCCTCCACAGCACATCAGCAGGGAGTCCAAACTACAAGCCAAGCTCAGAGCAAAGGCAAGGAGAAAGAGATGGAACAGGAACAGGTACAGCAGGCACAAGTTCAACAACCCCAACAGGTACCACAGCCACAAAAGGAGCAGCCAAGGCAGGGAGAACAGACAGCAGAGGCCCCAATGGCCACACAGCAGCAGCCGACACAAATGGCACCTCCCAGGCAAGACTCAAGGATTGATTCTTCTGTCCTTCAAACCCCACAAAGAGAGGACGTAAACAGGAAAAGGGACAGAGAGACTCCCCTTAATGCCTCACCAACGCAATGGGAGAAGAGGCAAAGGTTAAACCCTTTCTCTGAAGAAGAAATGCCAATAGGGCAGACTTCAGGTACAGGCCTGCCCAGCATGGAGGCCTTAGCCAGTTCCTACCAGCAAGACCAAGAAAGGGCAGCAGGAGGAGAAGTTAGCTCCTCAGGCCAGCAAAGGGAAGGCGAGAAGAGCATCAAGCAGCAATTCAAGGACATCAAAAAGAGAAATGAACCCTTGAGGCTGCAGCTATATAATCATTTATTGAAAATGGCCCCCACAAACCAGCAAAGACTCATGTCTGCATATGATGCACATGAGGGTAAAATGATTATGAGCCATTTTACACCAACAGTGCAGCAACCATAGTCAGCTGCCGATTATATCAGGACCAACCTTGAGGTCCTGTCCAAGGACATCCACCCAATGGATCAAATTGAACTGCACAAACAAATGGGTGAGATGGTGTATGCCACCTTGGCAGATAAGACCTTGGTGAACTATAGGCTACAAAATAGCCTGAATAACACCACTGCACAACTTGAGCTGGAAAGGTCTTACTCTAAAGCAAAAGACAACAGGATCAAAGCTCTAGAGGAAATCATAATAGAGCTTAGACATGATCCTAAAGATGTCAAGGCAGTGCAGGAGATTCTGAAGCTGAGGGATGCTGATATGGCAGCATTGAGAAAAATGATAAAGATCCCAGCAACTCTTCATCCTCAAACAGAAGAGATTGCCCAGCTCAGACAAGATAAGGATGCAGTTGCTATGCTGGTTACATTATATAAAGAGCTCATCCACACACAAGAGAAGCTGCAGGAATCAGAGGCTACCCTGCAGGCAGCATTGCAGCAAAAGGAGGCAGGACAAACCTCACAACCTCCTCCAGAAACAATAAATCTGGAGGAAAATCCTCAAACCACTACCCCTCCCAGTCAGCAGACACAACAGGCAGCACCATCCACCTCAGCACCAACAACAGAGCAGGCTGAAAGCCTTGACATGCAAAAGCTGAGGAATGAAATTCAAGCCTGGGAGTCTCAAATGTCAGAGTTAAATCAAGCCAAGGACACTCTGGCTAAAATCAATGAGAAATATGACAAGTCCAAGCAGAGTGTGGCTGAAAGAGAAAGGGAGGTAAAGGCTCTTAAGAAGAGAATAACTGAGCTAGAAAAGGACCTCACACTGGACAAGGTGATATCTGAACTCAAGAGGATCCTATGGGCCAATATTGGCCAGTCCATCACAGAACAGTGGGAGTACATTGAGGCCATCCATGAGCAAATAAGGCTCATTGGAAAAGCACACATAGAGATCCAACGGGCAAGGGCATCTCTAGGCAATATGCCTGAGATTGCCACTAAAATGATAAATGTGCTGAACTATAGGACAAGCTCCTAGCTCATCAAAATGGGGATTGGCAACATGACTGACACTATTTCAATGATCAAAAGAGTCCTGACACTAAGAAACCTGGTTCAGACCCTGGAAAGAAGAACCTAGGATATGCAGGCAGATATCAACAAATTCCAGGACAAGTTCATGGCATTGCAAAACAGGGGTCTTCCTAGCTTGCTGGAGCCATCAGGAAGGCTGCCGTCACATGAAAAATATGCCAAGAGAGTGAACACTTTTGCTGGAAATCAAATTGCAGAGACAACTAGCACATCAGCAGAAACAGGGCTAGCAACAGGTCAAACCCTTTTCAACAGGGTGGAGAGTTTATTTTTTATTATGAATGAGATTACACACTTGTTTGATGAGCCTCCCCATTTTTACAAGTATACAGAAGCAGATGAGACCATGGGGTCAATTTTGAGGCATCAATTGCCTACTCAGGATGTGTGGAATAATTTAATACAATTACTGTTAAATCAAAGCCAGTAATTATGTTTTTTTTTTTTTTGAAATAGTTGAATTTTCATACACAAGAAATAAGGATATATCAGCAGGTATGCAGAAAGAGGCTGAGCCAACTCAGCACAAATATTCGGTCACCACAGCAGCACTGGCAGTCACAAGTGACAGGGCCGAAAAGCTACAGGAGGACAGAGCTACACAGACACATCATTCAGCAGTTATAACAAAGCGCTCAACCGACTCAGTAAGCTCCAAAGGTCAAAATCTTCTCACAGGAGTAAAGAGCATTTATGTTGTATTAAAGATTATAATAACTTCTTATCTACAATCTCTATACGAGTTAATGAAGATATTTTTACCTCTCAGATGACTCAATGCCTGAGATATTTTGTATGAAAGACTTCTATATATTCCCCCTCGCATATGTTAGCAGGGGTTGGACGTTGGATGTAAGAGATTGTTCATATCTATTCTACTTTTCTTTCATTGTAACTCTCAGAGAAGTAATACAAAGGATGATGGAATTACCAAAGCTCTGTGTTGCTTGATGTTTTGCTGGTGCTTAGCTGAAAGTTTCAGGATTCCTGCGTATCTCACGACACAATAAGTTTCTCTTGTAACTCTTTGTTATGTGTTTGTTATCTTTCATATCTCTTTCATGTTTCCTGTGTTTAAACAGTTAATAGCAAAGAAAAAGAATAGTTCCAGGACTTAATCACAGATTACCCTAAACTCAATCTAAGCTATTTTAAATGTCTTTTCTTCAGTTATAGTAATGAAAGCGTAATTCTTAATTGCTACCCTTTCACACTATATCATCACAGTGATTATTGTTCAGGAATTCAAGTTTGCTCCTGAGGAATACATCCCTTTCTCACACCCCAGTTTAGTGGAAAATTCTTAATTGCTTTTCACTGGTTGTTTACACTCCATCATCACAATTTAAAGTTTGTTTCATGAAATATCTAAATGGCCCTGTAATTCCAGCTGCATCAAACTCAGGATTTCAAGAAACCAACAGCCACAGACTCCATTTCCCAATGGACTAATTTTACTTGCAGAACTATACTCTAAAAGTTTGAGAAAGACATCCTCCCAACCAAACATAAACGAAAAACCTTCACTTCATAACTAGCCTAAAATCTCCATAAAACAGAGACAAACTTTATAGAGAGAGCCCTCTCTGATTACAGCTGGGCTAGAAGCTATAGTCCAAAGATTGGTTAGTGGTTACCCCGGCCGTATTCCCTTGGGAGTCATACGGAACAACCTGGGTGTTAACATAAATGACGACTCCGCTGGGGAACTCTTCAGGATTTTTCCAAATACTGTATTTCTCCCAAAGTTACACTTGAAACCTGAATATCAGTCAGAAATCCTTCAAAAGCTGTTTCTGTTCCAAACACTAACAATTTTAGGGAAGAGCTGATTCAGTTAATCTTCATGCCAGTTTTGAGATATATAGAGCCTTTCAAAATCCTGTCCAGTCCTTGCTATACAAATTTTTCTAAAAAACTCAAAAATACCAGCTCAGAAGCTGGCTCCCAAGAAGGATCTTCGGTACACTAGGGCAAATCCTGACCCAAATCCACCCCCTGTCTTTGAAAATCCTAATACAATCCCCAAATTTATCAAGAAGCAGCAAGGGCCAGAAAATCTTGCTGACTTAAGTCCAGAGACAATTCACCCCAACCCCATCTCCACTCCAATCAAGGTTCTTTTCCGCTCTACCCCTAATTCCCCTAGTTCTCCGTCCACATCTCAAAGTCCCCCTCCCACATCCTCATTCCCCACACATACTCCCTTGACCAACATTCTAGGTTCTGCTATACCTGTTACCCCTGTGGTACCCATTGTTCCTTTTGTCCCAGTTGCCCCTGTTAATCCCCCAAACCCTATGAATATGGCTATGAGATATGCACCTCTGCAATTACCTGCTAATCCTATAGCTTTACCTCAGGATTACCAAGCCAAAATCTCATATTTTGACTCCACTAGCCCTTACTCTGCTATTCAGCATGCCAAAAGAATGCAGGATCATTTTGAGAACTATGAGATAGATGATGAGAGTGTGAGGATGAGAATTTTCGTCCAAAGCTTAACAGGTGATGTTCGAACTTGGTTCAGATCACTTCTTGCAAATACCATCACAACCCCTGATGAGCTTTACCAAGCCTTTACCAACAGATGGGAGAAAAAGAAGGATCCCTTGCATATACTTGGGGAATATGACATGATTAAGACAGGTCCTCAAGAGACAGTTCTGGAGTATTGTGCTAGGTTCAACAATGTATACAATGCAATACCTCAAAACTTAAGACCTCCTCCTAATTTGGCCTTATACAAATTCCCTGATGGATTTGACCCTGACATGGCCTATCAATTAAAAGAAAGAGCCCCTCAAACCCTTGAAGAAGCACAAAAGGTTGCCGTCACAGTCGAGGTTAACCTAATTGCTAAGAGGAAAAGGGCAAGATTGGAAAAAAGAGTTGCCTTCAAAGAGGAACCCTCAGCCTTTGACCAGAAATTGGATGCGATAATCTCTGGTATGAAGAGGTTGGGTGACAGGGTAGAATCTGTGGAGAGAAAGTCTTCATGGGAAGCACCAAAAAACAATCCTAACAAGAATCCAAACTTTAGGAGAAATCAAAACCCAAATGTGGGTAAGGCCAATACTGATCCAGAGATAAGACCTCCATTTCAGGAAAACTATGCTGAAACATCCACTTCAGATGAGCAGGTGGATGACACCCACATTCACCTCATGGGCCTTGATGATGAGCACCAAGTCTTCCTAAGTCAAGAAGATCATGAAGAGGATGACATTAAACAATTCCAAACCAAGTCAGGTGAGTCATTTGACTTCAAACAAGGCTGTGACACAGCTATTTATGAAGTTCATAAACAATACAAACTAAGAAGTATAACTATAAACATAACGCAGCCTGAAACAACAAAGGATAGACTTCAGCCCAAGAGTGCCATAGTAACAGAACCAAAGAACACAAATGATTCACTTACAAAGGAAGTGACCATAGAAGAAATTACTGAACAACTTCCCTCAACACAGAAGCCACTAGCTGCATCATCTGTACAGCCCAATCCAAGTAAAAAGCCTCAAGAGGTGAATGGAAAACACAAGCCCCAAGATCAGTACAAGGATCAAGAAGAAACCTTACTAAACAAAGAAAAGTTGGTCATCCACAACACTAAGGTCCAATCTGAAAAACCCTTTGACTTGGAAGCTGAAATTAGCAAACTGAAAATAGCCATTCCTCTTGCAGAGCTAGCCAAGCATGACATCTATAAACAACAGATTGAGAAGTCCCTCCAACTCACTCAAAACAAAGACAATGTCAATGTGTTGGATGACACCCCAGAATTGTTGTTTGGCCCAGAGGTTGATGGAAAAACAGCAGGCACAGGGATCTTACCCTTTTATGTCAGCTTGCATATCCATGATAAGATACTACACAATGCAATGTTTGACTCAGGCGCTTCTCATAACCTGATGCCAAAATCAGTCATGGAAAGGCTGAATCTAGATATTACTAGGCCATATAAGGACCTGTTTTCATTTGATTCCAGCCAAGTTAAGGAGTCTAGGCTTGATAAAAGACTTGTGTTGTATCCCTGGTCCAATACCCAAATAAAACAATCTGATGGATGTTGTTGTTGTTGCTGATATCCCACCCAAATATGGAATGTTATTTTCAAGATCATGGGGGGCTAAACTTCAAGGGTCCCTTCAATTAGACATGTCATATGCCACAATCACAGTCTTTGGTCAACCCAAGAGACTATATAGAGAGTCACTAATGAAATATATGGTTAGCACTGAAGAAAAGCCTAAAAACTTCCCCATATATGCTGTCCATTCTGACATAGACTCATATATCCTTTTTAATGACAATACAGGTCACACAAATAATGAAGAAATCCAGATAATCAAACCAGATCAGCATATTAATGAAGGAAATCCTGACATAGAAACATTGGTTGAGTCAGAAGGTGGAAGTGTTCAAGAGGACAAATCAAATGATGGTGAAACCAAGACACTTAAACAAGATCAGGACTTTAATAAACAAACTGCTCCTCTAGAAACAAAGCTGATCCCATCAAATGAGAAGACTATTCTAAAAGTCAAACTAGATGAAGAACCTAAACTTCAACTCACAAGTCCAGACCACAGAGATATTATTCAACCTCCCCTAGAACAAGAGATCCTATGGTTCCTAGAATTTGATGGGTCAGTCAATAAGCTGGGGGCAGGAGCTGGAGTGTGGGTGCATAACAAACAAAACAGCCATGCAGAGGGCCGAGCCTATAGACTGAACTTCAGGTGCACTAACAACATGGCTGAGTATGAAGCTCTCTTACTAGGCCTCAAGCTAGCAAAATCCCTAGAAGCCATAAGAGTTTCAATCCTTGGAGATTCAGACCTAGTTATCCAACAGGTGAAAGGCAATTTTGTCACTAATGACAAAAGACTGAGAGCCTATAGGTCTGCTACTACTGAGCTACTAAAGTCCTTCACTGAATTCCAGATTGCCAAAATTCCTAGGGCTCAGAATCTTCATGCTCATAGTTTGGCCATGTTTGCAAGTACCTGTAAGCTGCCTTTTGAACCCCATCACTGTTTCACAGCTGAGATAAAACACAGACCATCTGTCCCAAACAATGTCAAGGACTGGCACGTATTTGATGATGATACACAAATAAACAATTTCTTGACTTTACAGGAAGAGTTTTTAGGTCTAAACATTGACACTGAGACAACAAGTCAATCACAAAGACTTGTGACAGCAAGTCAATCACAAAGACTTGAGACAGCAAGTCAATCACAAATACATGGTAAACAAAATAACCAAGCTATATCACCCAAAACAGCTAAGCAAATACTACATCCTACAACCTTCAACAAACACAACATACAAAGAATCCAACAAATTAAATGTGAAGAGATAGCTGATTATGAAACTGAAGTGTTACAATTGA
>APFE031119705.1:0-99157 GCA_000404065.3 Pinus taeda | reverse complement strand
TTCAGGAATTCAAGTTTGCTCCTGAGGAATACATCCCTTTCTCACACCCCAGCTTAGTGGAAAATTCTTAATTGCTTTTCACTGGTTGTTTACACTCCATCATCACAATTTAAAGTTTGTTTCATGAAATATCTAAATGGCCCTGTAATTGCAGCTGCATCAAACTCAGGATTTCAAGAAACCAACAGCCACAGAGTCCATTGCCCAATGGACTAATTTTACCTGCAGAACTATACTCTAAAAGTTTCAGAAAAACATCCTCCCAACCAAACATAAACCAAAAACCTTCACTTCATAACTAGCCTAAAATCTCCATAAAACAGAGACAAACTTTATAGAGAGAGCCCTCTCTGATTACAACTGGGCTAGAAGCTGTAGTCCAAAGATTGGTTTGTGGTTACCCCGGCCGTATTCCCTTGGGAGTCATAGGGAACAACCTGGGTGTTAACATCTAG
Organism: Pinus taeda; assembly: GCA_000404065.3. NCBI lineage: Eukaryota > Viridiplantae > Streptophyta > Pinopsida > Pinales > Pinaceae > Pinus > Pinus taeda. The sequence continues at coordinate 98,702 of APFE031119705.1, read as the reverse complement.
TATCCCATAGAATAGTCCACAAGGATGAGACAAGAGTAACAACCATTATAGCACATTCCCAACAAGATAAGCACCAAAGAACTTAAATAGTTCAACTATCTTGTACATATGAAAGAAAACATGAAATACAAATGATCACAAAATAGTCTTATAAACATTCATAAGTCATGCATGAAGAACATGCTAGCCTTAAAACACTTATGTTATTAAGCAAAAGTTCCAAGACACATATTCACATTGTACATCACTAGCCCCAATAGTGGGATGTTGGAGCCATTCCTTACTCCTCAAAGAACTAGCTAGTCTCTCTAATGCCTTGTGGGAGGAGCCAAGGTGAAAACTCCTTTGCTCATACAATGAGGGGGTATATATAACCAAGGGGTGATGCTTATCCCCTTGTGACTCTTTGACTACCCTCATGACTGCTCAACTTCCTATGACTTTTCAACTTACATGACTCTTTATATTCATGTGTGTCCATTGGACTTCCACTTTATAATATATTTGATTTACAATATACATGGCCCACAATAGTGATGTGGTGCATGACACATCATGAAACGACTTGAAATGACACTGTTAACATGGGTTGGCTGGATGATGTGGCAATCTCAAGCCGCTATTGCTGTTGAGTGATATACATGTTCTTGGATATGCTTTCTCTTCTCCTCCGCATAGCTAGATGTTGCAGTGTCTTCAATGATCTTCGGTCTTGGAAGGTGGTTGCACACTTGTTTTCCTTTTGCTTTTTGGTAGGTCCACTCGTTCATTCAACTACAAGTGAGTCTTTAGGCATGCTTCCCCCCTTCTTCTCTTCCTTCTTCATCTTGCCATGACTTGATAGTGTACCTATTCTGGCAATTCACTCATGACGGGATGACATAAATTCGAAAACTCCCTATCCTAAGATGATGTATTATTATCCATGAAATGAGCTTGGGACAAATGACAGGTTGTGAGAGAGGGCCCAGTAACTATGCATTACGCAGTTCCAAGTGAGAGGGAGAGAGCTTGATCACTAAGGCTGCGTAGAGTGCATCTCAGGCTTAACTGAAGAACATTTCAACACAATCCCTGCTGGGGAAAAAAATTGCATAGTGGCCATTGCGAGTCAAGATTGCGTAGTTCTAGCTAGCAATGGGTGATGCTGGATGAGGTCCTGAGGGGTCAATTCTGTGCAATTCTCAGAGGCAAGGGGGACTAGGTAGCAGAGAGACCTAGAGGAAAAATATGTGCAGTTCTTCGGGTTAGTGAGCTTCGACTAGGGAAAAGCACTAGAGGACAAATTTGCGCATTTGGGGAGGCCAAGAGAGGCTAGTTTCTTGTGGATTGAGAGGTTCCAGCATGCAAGGGGAAAATCTTGAGCACTGACAGTGTGAAGTGTTCAAGTCAAACTTTGGAGGAACAACTGCATAATTCTTGGGGTCAAGGAAGGTTATTGAGCTCTGGAATTGTACAATGTAACTGCCTTGAAGGACCGTGACTACGCAGTATGCAGTTCCAGGAAGCAAAGTCACAACACTGAGGGATGAGACTGCATAGTGCAAAGTTCAGTGAAGGTCTAGTGAAGCTAAGTTTCCCAATCGAGGAGATTTTCAAAAAAATGGCTAATTGCGGGAGCAAGATAAACTTGTGATGAATTTGAACTCATGATCACACACTTAACATACTTTGAGGACACAAAAACATAAACCATTGGAGCAACAAACAAAGAATTTCCTCTATGTGACTGGTTGATGACAAGAAGCGACAAGTGTGACACTTGAGTTAGACATGAGGATGACCATGATGACACTTGTGCGACAGTGCTCAATACTTTGTGCGTGAGTGCAATGAATGTTTACATGGCTAGGAAAACATGTATACACAAAGGTCAACTTTTGAAACTACTAGAAAATGTCTGCAACCATGGCAAAATAGTCAAACATGCCAAAAGATGACAGTTGATCCAACAAGCAAAAGGGGTCAATAGACTTGGGAAAAGCTCATGAAATGAGCTTAAGTTTTTGCAACAATCAAGGGAAAGACCAAAGAAGACTATGAAATTTGAGTGCAAGCCAAAATTTTGGAGGGTGTTGTAGCCGCTACAACACTTAGAGACACACTGGTTGAATTCCAGCTTCTCTGTCTTGGTTAGTTTCTTCTGTGCAAGGCCTTGGTTCTTCAAGGAGTATTTATTCATCATGCAGATAAATTTGGCTTCCCCACTTACCCCATGGGAAAACATGGTCCACTCTATACCCTCTCAGCTGAACACAACATAAGATTCAACATAATCACAACATTTCGAGTTGGGAAGGGTAGTTTAGCTCGCGAGTTAAAGATTTTCAGAGTATAGTTTTTCATCTTTGGTGTTGATTCGCTGCCAATGTTATCACTCTGTAATTTTCTTAGGTTGAGGAAGAAAACTACAAAGTTAGCCACAAAACCACTTTTAAAGTTGGGATCTAGCCCTTCCAGCTTCAAAGATGGTCCTCTCTATATGATTTAGATTTATGATCCAGATTTTAGGCTAGCTATTTGAGTTCGAGATGGATTTTTCAAAGGTTTAGTTGAAAAATGCAGGAAAAGTCCATTGGGCATGGAGTCATGAACCTTTGGGTAATAAATCCCAAAAGGATAGAGGAACTATAACAGGGCAGGATAGGCAAACTTTTGGATCTCTTAGAGTACCTGTGGGATGAATAGGATGATTATGATTTTAGTTCAATTAAATATAGACCATACTGGGATGGATTCTATATTTAACATCGGAAAGAAAACATGGATATTGCTAACAAGCCAGAGTAGAGTACACTTAAGCAAATTCGACCCTTAATCTTCTTGCAATAATAAAGAAGGAAAAAAATATATGGAAACTGAGAAAAGAAACAATTTAAAATAAGAAAGAACATCACCAATTGTTTGACACGAGAATCTTGAAAAAGAAAGCTCTTTGTGTTTTTGTAAATTAATCACTTTTAGTCCAATACATAGCTTACATCAATGTAGATCCCATTTCTTCATACAAGTTCCAACCTTTTCTAAGTCTTATTAGAAAGTATTTATAGACTTGCTACTGAACTAACTTCGGATTCTAAAAGGAATTGATTACAAAATAATGGTTAACAAAATTACATATATTTATGAAACAGAAGTAAGAAAATAGAAATTCTGGACAAATTTGGCTATTTGTTGAAAATTTGAAGGAAATTTGTTGCTCACTGTGGCTATTTTCCAACTCCTTCTTTCTAACTTGTGCCAAAATTGCAGGTTTTCTATTCATCCTTTTTCGACCAACCCTAGTAATTGGTCCCAATGTTCTTCACTTGGGATAGAAAAATTTACCTCAGTGTAAGTTTGAAAAGTTGGTTTATTAAAAAATAAATGATGAATTTCATGTTGTATGTTCAAATCAAACTACAAGCCCTCTAGAAAGGTTTATCCACTAATAACTTCCTTTGCCTTTGCAAACTTGGATGCATTTGCAGCTATGTTGCATAATTGGTCCTAGTAATTTTCTAATGGAATCAATTTTCCATTAGAATTTCCTAGAGTTTTAATTCCTTTCTCTTGCAACACAACAAACTTCTTGTTAAATATTTTGACATGTAGTTCTAGTTCTTTAAACTTATTCTCCAAATGCACCATCAAATTCTTTTTAGTCCAAAATTATTTTGACTTCCGTTATTGTCTCTTTTATATCCTAAATTTTGAGCTCTTCAAGTTCTTCCCTGCTTTTAGAGTTCAATATCCTTATGAACTTTAGTGCTTCTTCTGTCTTATGTTCAATATGAGCTTTAGTTTGCTCCACTACTGCTTTAACTCTTTGGAACAATTCTTCCTGTTCAAAAATGATTTGGATAGAAGGCCACAAGTTTGTAATATTGGCATTAATATTGTGCCAAATGCTACATTTGGCCTCTGACAACATTTGAATAATGATGGACTGGTCTTCATACTTCTAAATCTATTGAATTAACTTGAAGTTCTTTTGTACTTCTCCCAAGTGAGCATTGCTAACAATTTCTCTACCTGTTTATTTGTCAATGATAACTCCCCCAAATTTTGAGTCAGATTTTATGAGGAATCTGTAACTGATACTTGTGTTTTCATCTGGGTTACAGTTTCTACTATTGATGTTCCTGTTATTGATGTTCTTGTTCTCTCCCATTGCTCTTTTTCTTTTGGTATTGCTTCCATGTCTTGTTCCATTTTCTGGATTTGACCATTTTCTTCTACTACTATTGTAAACAACTTATCTTTCTCCATCTCCAAACTAGTGACATCCTTAGCTTGTGGGTGTTATGTAGTTGGAAATTGGATCCGTTTTCTGAGAGCTTGAATGTCTACATTCTTTCTTTTGATTAACTCCTTTGCTGCCTTGACATCACTATGATCATATCCTAGTTTAATAACTAAATATTCTAATGTCTTCATTATGGTGTCTTTATCCATAGAGGACATCCTATCAATCTTTAGCTGTGAGTACACATTGTTCAATGAAACCTGCAATTTAGAAGAAACCATGGTTGAGCTAGTTAGAGTTGAGTAGATCATCTCACTTGCCTTCTTATACAAATCGATATGATCGATTGCATGAACTTGTTTAGTATCAACCGAAAACATGGAGGCCTTATAATCTTGAACACCTTTGGGGGTTGACACTTTGGGTTCAAAAAAGGCCATTTGAAACTGCCCCTTCTCTGAATCAAAAGCGGACAACAACCTATGTTGAGTGGTGGCAGTTTGTTTCCAGAATCCTAAGCATGTTGAAGCTTTGAGAGCTTCATTCTTTAATTTGATCTCACTATACCTTGTAAAAATACTTGGCTTTGGTGGAACCTGAGAAGTAGAAGAGATACGAGACTTGGTTGTCTCTTCTACATATGGGAAAGAGGTGGTAGGAGTACCTTTCAAAACCAAAGTAGTATGCTCTTGTACATCCCTTTCTTTTGAAGATTCTTCTTGAGTGGTGATTACTTGAGGATCAGTCCTACTATCTGTATTTATGGTGTTAGTTGGATCCTTATTCCTTCTCTTGAATAAAATAAAATCTATAGCCAATGTTTCTGAGTCGATGGGAGACATTCTTCCCTTGGCCTCTTTCTTTCTTTGTCTTTAGGAATGGGAGTTTGTAATGAAGAACGACTAACCAATTGCTCTTCGACCTCCTACAATGTGTCTTCTACCCATTCCTCTTGATTAGCATATTTCTCTATCTCTGGCCTTGCTTATGTTAATATGGGGTACTTTTCTGTTCAATCCTCATCTTAGAAATTACCCCCAAAAGATCATAGGACCATGTGAAGCCAGGTTTGAATTTCATATATTTTAACATTGTTTCCACCTCCTTTGTTATTACTCTGGTGTTTGCAATGTAAGGGCCTACTTGTACCTTTAGCTTGAATTGTGCTTTCTTCTTATTGGACACAAAATGAAGTTCATCCATATTTAGCATCTGTATGGCATACTACAAAGAAAAAATCCTTATTAGCACAAAGACTGGTAATCTATAAGGAGGGAGCTCACATACATAAATTTTGATCTCTGTATAGTTTTGTTATAAATACCATTATCAAACCTTTGACTGTTCTAAGAGGTGCAAGACTTTCTTGATTTCTGGAGATATCCCCGGTATAATATCACTGCATAATAAACACAAAGATGTGTGAAGGAACTAGTCTACAAAATTTTTATAAGTGTACTGCGTTGAATTTCTTCTGACCAGTGAAGTCCAATGGATAAATGACAATGGGTTACCCTACTCATCCATATTCTACAATTGAAACCTTAATCTGTCTGCCTGGTAAAATAACATGAAATACACTAACATCTCCTATAAAATCTAAACCCCACTGCGGGAAAGACACCTCCATTGATATAGGCTTCAAAGGTAAAGGTAAGATTTTCTCTTGCCTTCAACAAATCTGACACTGATGACAAGTTGAAACCTTTTTATGAATGTTAGCAGACAAGGTAGGCTAGTAAAAAACAAGTTCTCAAGATTTTGTTTGATGTGGTTTTCCATTAAGGATATCCTTCATAATAACCTTGATGAAATTCCTCCATAATCTTATCTGCTTCGTCTTTCAATAAAAAATTTAATAAAATACCTCCATCATCTTTCTAATACAAATCTTGATCTAAAATGTAGAGCTTTACAACTTTCATTTTGAGAAATCTTTCCTTGGTTTTTGTCAAACCAGGTGGAGCTTGTAAATTCTGCAAAACATACACAATATATGCATACTAGGGAGAAGTAAGAAAATTTTCTAATGCCTATGGAGTTACGAGATCCTCTTGTTCATCAAGAGAAGGTACAAAATTGATGTCTAGTGCATGAGAGTTTGACTCAACCATTAATTTAGCTAATCCTTGACCTTTGATATGTTTTTTAGGCTTTATTTCCATGTCATACTCCAATATTACTGCTATCCATTTACCACTTTTTCCATATGGATCAGTTTAAGTGAGGATATCCTTTACTACTCCACTTGCAAGATAAGCAATTATGTGAGAATGTAATACATACACTAAAATATTTCAAGGCATTTACTAAAGCAAAAGCTTTATTTTCCATGATATTATTCTTCAATGAAGTATCTCTTAAAGCTCTACTGAAAAACGCTATCAATTGTTCATGTCCCTCTTTTTTTTTTATAATAATACTGCTACAATAGTATGTCCTAAAGCAAAGGAAAATATAATAAAGTCTTTAGTGTAATCTGGACTAATTAGAACATGAACAAAGGTCAAGGTTTTCTTAACATTACTAAAGGATATTTTGGCTTGAACATTCCATTCCATTTGATCTCATTTTCCTTCTTCAACATGTTTGTAATAGCTCTTAAGATCTCAGCTAAATTTTCAATAAACCTCCTTAGAAAATTTATTCTACCAACAAAGGATTGCACTTCTTTCTTGTTTCTAGGTGGATCAATTTTCATAATGGCTAAAATTCTACTTAGATCAATTCGGATACCATGTTTTGAAATTATGTGACGAACTAGTTTACCTTCTTCTAAACTAAACATAGACTTCTTGGGGTTCAAGTAAATACCATATTTTATGCATTTCTTAAAAAATATTCTTAAATGAAATAGATGATCCTCATCAGTTTTGGAGAATACAGTGATGTCATCTAGATATATTACAATAAATATATCTTTCTCATCTGCAAAAGCAATATCCATTGCTCTCTGGAAAAGTGGCTTCTGCATTCATAAGGTCAAAGGCATCTTCACATACATGAAGGTTTGCCATGGTGTTGCCAAAGCTATTTTGTGTTGATCATATGGATGCACAAGAATTTGGTTTTAGCTTGAAAAATCGTCAAGGAAAGAAGTTCTACTAGAACTAACTACCTTATATAAAATATGATCCATTTTTGGTACAGGGTAGTAATCTTTGAGAGAAACTTTGTTTAGGTTTTTGAAATCCACACATAATCTTATTTCCCCTGTATTTTTCCTTATTGTCACTAGATTTGATTTCCATTTCTAAAACCTCAAAGGTATAATGATTTTGGCATCAAAACGTTTTCTAACCTCTTTTTCTATTAAGGGTAATAGAACTAGATTCACCCTCCTTAATTTATGTTTGAAAGGTTTCTGGTCCTCTTTGATGGGAATGGTATGTTGAATGATGTTGGTATAATATGCCTTTAGATCTTCATATCCCCATGCAAACACATCAGAATATTCTTCCAATAAATCAATGCGTCTATTTTTTTTCAGGAGGCAAATACTTGGACAACTTTACAATCTTTGGATTATCATTAGTACCTATATTATAGTCTTCAACTTTGGCTCCTATAGGTTTTATTTTGGGCTTTTTAACCACATCATTTAAATAAAAAATTTCTTCTAGTGGGACTAAACCCATTGGTAACACATTATATTTCAACTAGAGAGTCTCAAGTTATTTGAGATCCTTGTTGGTTCAACATTGTCTCATTTGTATCCCTATTTACATTGTTATCTGTATCAATATCTACATTTCCAAATTCCTCCTTTAACTGCAAAAAAAATTTCTACTTGTTTATCACTGCCAAACACTTGCCAATATCTAATATTATCAGGGATAGTCGGTCTATGCTTCACTTCAATCTCATATTTTTTATTGGGATGGAATGGAATATTATAGGTATTGGCCGAGGTAGCCAACGCATCACCTAATACATTTTGACTCCTAGGAATTAGAGATAATTGATATTTTGAAGATACTGCAAAAAGTCTAAGACAACATTTCTGTAGGCCCTTAACCTATGATGTTTAGCTAAGTACTCACGTTTAATATGATTAATGATGAGTTCTCAATCACCATGTACAAAAATACTTTTAGCCCTTGACCTCTTCAAAATATGCAATCCTAAAATAAGTGCTTCATACTCAGCTATATTGTTGGTGCATTGAAAATTAATCTTGTAAGAATATCCCTTTGTTATGCTTGTTTTGGAGTTTAAGACCCAAACACCTACTCCTACTCCTTCCTTACTGACTGCCCTGTCGAAATACATATTCCATAGGGCTTCATCCTCTTCATTTTTTGTTCCACTATTTGATTTCACATCCTCTGGTTTACTTAATTTACTTTCGATGTCTGACACTTCTTCTTCCACACACATATCATTGTATAGAATGAAGGAATCCATGTCTGAATGAATAGAATAAAGAGGGTAGTTATTAGGTTTGTCTTGGATGCTTACCATATATTTCATTAATGCTTCCCTATACAACCTCCTTTGTTGACCAAAGACAGTAATAGTTTCATATGTCATCTCCATCTGCAAGGTGCCTTGTAACTTTTCTCCCGAAGATCTTAATAATAACATTCCATATTTGGGAGGTATGTCGACCACTACAATATCCATAGCCACACTCTTTGCTAGAATTTGGGCCAGAGTCACATATTAAATCCTGGATGAGACGTAACCATCCTACTTTGCTAGAATCAAAAGATTAAAGGTATTTATAGGGTCTTGTTATATCTAATCCTAGATTTTGGATAATTACTCCAGGCATGAGATTATGTGAAGCAAAAGAATCAAGCATAGAATTGTGCAAGATGTAGTCATGAATGTTTAGTTTGACATAGAAGGGTGGCACATTACCATCCTAAGACTTCCCTTCAACTTCAGCTCCAAATAATAATTTAGGTTGGTCATCAATTAAGTTAATTGTGTCTGTTCCCTCCCCTACTTTTAGTGCCTTCATGAATTGAGTTCTATATGCATTCTTGTTTTTTTTTCTACGTTAAGACTAACCTAAGTACCCACGGGGGATTTGAACCGGTGACCTATCGCAAGGAGTGCCTTAACAACGCACCCATTCACCGTCAATCCAAAGCCCCGTGGGCCTATATGCATTCTTGTTAATCAATAATGTCAAAGGAATATAAATTCTGACCTTGGTTAATTCATTTTCAATACTGAAAGAAGTTTGAGTTTTATCTACTTCTTTAATACTTACATCTTGTTTTTCATAAACATCTTTTAGAGAGTCATCCATTGTCAGGCTAGTGGAAGGTGTATCAATCTGAATTTTCTTGGGAGGGTTTGTTGTTGCAGCCTTCTTTCTTCTCAAATTATACTATTTTTGTACTTCCATAATAAAATTTTGGTATCCCTTTTTATAATCATCTGATTCTGTAGGGATGAATTTTGGCTATGATAACAAGAACAGGTCTTATTCCTACTTGGTGAAGAAAATATTGTATATTTCTCCTTCCCCAAACAGATTAATTTGATTCTCTTCGAGGTCATATGCTATCTCAATTTCTTCATCTACATAATTCTCCAGGAATGAAGGTCTGATTTGTTGCTGATCTGCTGGTTCTCTTTGCTCTCTCTATTTAATTTGGGGTGGATTCCTCCTAAAATTAGGATTTCTGATCTGAGAACACCCTTGAGTTTCTCTTGGTGGAGCCTTATCAGTGAAACTCATCATTTCCATCATTTTAACTAAGGTGGCTAGCTTTGCATCAGATGGAGAAGAAGAAGGTTCTTCTTTGATAGTCACTCTTCTTTCAGCCTTTAACTTTTCTCTTTTGGCTAACAAATTTTCTTCTTCACTAACAACATTTATTTTCATTTCTTCTAGGGTAGCAGGATTTCTCTCTCTCAATTGATAATCCATATTTTCATCAAATCCATCTGGAAAGTGGATTAAAGCTAGCCCTGATGGAGGTTGTATCACTGTTGGAATAGAATTGTAAACATTGTGAAATCTAGTGCAATAATCCTGAACTGTTTCTCCGGGAGCTCTTCTTAGACGCTCATATTCTACCAGGATCTGAAGAGGGTTATTTTTTACTTCCCATCTTGCAAGGAAAATTTAGTGAAATTTTTCTAGATCTACAATATTACGTTCTGGAAATCCCCTGAACCATTTTCTAGATTCCCCTACCAAACTTTGTGTAAAGAGCCTCATTTTCACATCATCATCATCAACTTCTTCCAAATATGAGAAGGCATTCATCTTGTATATGTGTTGTTGTGTTGTGGTAGGACCAATGCTATCAAATTGGGGTATACATTGGCCATAAATCTGGGGCATGGCATTCAGTTGTGCTGGTAAAGCCAAAGGGGCATAACATGTTGCCATGACTAGAATATGAGAAGAGGATGAAACTGTAGTTGTGCTGGATCTTAGAGATGGTAAAGAAGGTGAAATTATGACTTGCTAAGTTGGTATGGAAGGAGTCTAGATGGTAGATGAAATGGGAACAATGGTAAAAGAGAAACCACAGGAGGGGTTGATGATGAGGTAGAAGAAGAAAAAGTAGTTGATTGATCTATGAATGGTTTCTGAGCATCCTGATTCAATTTAGTCACCAATTCTTCAATTTTTTCAAACTATTTTATAACGGCTTTATCAGAATATGAAATGATAGGCTGATGTGTTGATATATATGGTTTCAAAATATTTTCATCAACGACTATCTTAGGGACAAATCTTTCTAATTTGTTTCTGAAAATACTATGCTCAAAGGATAAGTCAAATTCAATATCCTCAACAGTTATAAAACTTTCTGGAAGGAAATTAACTCTTGGAAAAGGATTATTTCTTGCTTGGCTCTCTATAAAACTCTTTTTCCTAATCATCTTCTCAGGATTATTCTCAATTTTAGGTGGGTTAGGATTTGGTGTATATTTTCCTAGGAGCCATATCTTCAAATGGATTATTTACAACTAGGAATATATACAACTTTTGGGTGAAAAATCATCCTAAATAGATTCTATTTATATGTCACTCATAGGAAATAGCGTTGGAGCTTTCAAATCAATATTTACAAGGTAAATATTTATTTTTTTATGTCAGTCCCCAGTATGGTTGCCATAATTTTATCGCTCCATAATTTTCCTAAGCTGAGGAAGAAAACTACAAAGGTAACCACAAAACCACTTTTAAAGCTAGGATCTATCCCTTCCATCTTTAGAGAGGGATCTATCTATATGATTTTGATTTCTGCTTTAGATTTTCGGCTAGCTATTTGAGCTCGATATGGTTTTTTCAAAGGTTTGGTTGAAAGATGTAGGAAAGGTCCATTGGGCATGGATTCATGAACCTTTAGGTAATCAATCCCAAAATGACATAGCAATTGTAATAGGGAAGGATAGGAAAACTTTCGGATATTTTATACTATCTGTGGTATGATTAGGATGAATATGATTTGAGTTCAATTAAATATAGAGTATATTGGGATGAATTCTATATTTAGCATCTGAAAGAAAAAATGGATATTGCTAACAAGCTAGAGAAAAGTACACTGAATAAAATTCGGGCCTTAATCTTATTGCAACAATAAAGAATGAAAAAACATATGGAAACTGAGAAAAGAAACAATTTAACATAAGAAAGCACATCACCAATTGTTTGGCAAGGGAATCCTGGAACAAAACACTTTGTATTTTTGTAAATTGATCACTTTGAGTCCAATACACAACTTACATCAATGCATAACCCTTTTCTTCTTACAAGTTTCAACCTTTTCTATGTCTTATTAGAAAGTATTTATAGACTTGTTACTGAATTAGCTTTGGATTCCAAAAGGAATCGATCACAAAAATACATATGTTTCTGAAACATAAACTAGAAAATAAAAATTTTGGATAAATTTGGTTGTTTGCTGAAAAATTGATGGAAATTTGTTGCTGACTGTGGCTATTTTCCAACCTCTTCTTTCTGTCTTGTGCAAAAATTATAAGTACTATGTTCATCCTTATTCGACCAACTCCAGTAATTGGTCCCAATGTTTTTTACCTCAAATAGAGAAATTCACCATGTTTCTAAACCTTTAATCTACCTCAGAATAAGTTTGAAAATTTTCTTTATTCAAAAATAAATAATCAATTTCATGTTGTATGTTAAATCAAACCACAGGCTCTCTAGAAAGGCTTCTCCACTGATAGCTCCCTTTGCCTTTACAAACTTAGATGCATCTGCAACTATGTTGCATAATTGTTCCTAGTAATTTTCTAATGGAATCAATTTTCCATTAAAATTTCTGAGAGTTAGAATTCCTTTCTCTTGCAACACAATAAACATCTTGTTAAATATTTTTACCTCTAGCTCCAACTCTTCACACTTATTCTCCAACTACACCATCAAATTATTTTTAATCAAAACTCTTTTGACTTCCATTACTGTCTCTTTTTTGTCTTGAATGTTGAGCTCTTCAAGTTCTTCTCTGGTTTTAGAGTTCAGTATCCTTATGTTCTTCTGTGCTTCTTCTGGCCTATGTTCAATATCAACTTTAGTTTTCTCCATTATTGCTTTAACTCTCTGGATCAATTCTTCCTGTTCAAAAATGATTTGGATAGAAGTCCACAAGTTTGTACTATTGGCATTAATATTGTGCCAAATGCTACGTTTGGCCTCTGACAACATTTGAATAATGATGGATTGGTCTTCATACTTATGAATCTGTTGAATGAACTTGAAGTTATTTTGTACTTCTGCTAAGTATGCATTATCTGCCTTTATCTTGTTTTCTTCCATTTTGGTGAGCGTTGTTGAAACTTTCTCTACCTCTTTGTTTGTCAATGATAATTCCCCCGAAGCTTGAGTTATCTTTTTTGAGGAATCTGTAACTGATACTTGTGTTGTTAGCTGGGTTACAATTTCTACTATTGATGCTCCTATTATTCATGTTCCTGTTGTCTGTGATTTCTCTTTTTCTTTTGGTATTACTTCCATGTCTTGTTCCATTTTCTAGACTTGAGCATTCTCTTCTACTACTATTGTAAACAACTTCTCTTTATCCATCTCCAAACTAGTGACCTTCTTAGCCTATGGGTGTTTTGCAATTGGAAGTTTGAGTTGTTTCCTGAGATCTTGAATGTCTGCATTCTTGCTTTTGATTAATTCCTCTGCTGCCTTGACATCACTATGATCATATCCTAGTTTAATAACTAAATATTCTAATGTCTTGATTCTGGTGTCTTTGGCCATAGATGAAATCCTCTCAATCTTCAACTATGAATGCACATTGTTCAGTGAAAACTCCTATTTAGAAGAAGCCATCGCTGAGCTAGTTAAAGTTGAGTAGATCATCTCACCTTCTTTCTTATGCAAATCATTCTGATCAATTGCATGAACTTGTTTAGTATCCATTGAAAATATGGATGCCGTATAATCTTCAACACCTTTTGAGGTTGACACTTTGGATTCCAAAAAGGCCATTTGAAACTTCCACTTCTCTGAATCAAAAGTAGACAACAACCTGTGTTGAGTGGTGGTAGTTTGTTTCCTGAATTCTGAGTATGTTGAAGCTTTGAGAGCTTCATTCTTCAATTTGATCTCCCTACATCTTGTAAAAATACTTGGATTTGGGGGAAGATGAGAAGTAGAAGAGATAGGAGACTCAATTGTCTCTTCTATATATGGGAAAGAGGTGGTAGGAGTACCTGTCAAAACCAAAGTAGTCTTCTCATGCACATCCCTTTCTTCTGAATATTCTTCTTGAATGGTTATTACTTGAGGATCAATCCTACTATCAGTATTTTTGGTGTTCCGTGGATCCTTCTTCCTTCTCTTGATATAAGAAAATATGCATCCAATGTATTTGAGTTGGTGGGAGACATTCTTTCCCTTGGCCTCTTGCTTTCTTTGTCTTTAGGAATCGAAGTTTGTAATGAAGTTTGACTAACCAACTACTCTTCGGCCTCCTGCAATATGTCTTATGCCCATTCCTCTTGATTAACATATTGTTCTATCTCTGGCCTTGGTGTATGTGGATATGGAGTACTTTTCTGTTCAGTCCTCAGCTTAGAAATTACCCCGAAAGGATCATAGGACCTTGTGAAGTTGGGCTTGAATGTCGTATGTTTTAACATTGCTTCCAACTCCTTTGCTACTGCTCTAGTATTTACAATGTAAGGGCCTACTTGTGTTTTTAGCTTGAAGTTGACTTTCTTCTTATTGGACAGAAAATGTAGTTCATCCATATTTAGCATATGTCCAGCATACTCCAAAGAAAACATCCTTATTGGCACAAAGATTGGTAATCTATAAGGAGGGAGCTCACATCCATAAATTTTTATCTCTATATAGTTCTGCTATAAATACCAGTCTCCAACCTTTGACTATTCTGAGAGGTGCAAATCTTTCTTGATTTCTGGATATATCCTCTGCATAATATCACTTCATAATAAACACAAAGATGTGTGAAGGAACTAGTCTACACAATATGTACAAGGGTACTCCTTTAAGTTTATTATGACCAGTGAAGTCCAATGGAAAACTAACAATGGGTCACCTTTCTCATCCATCTTCTGAAATTGCAACTTGAATTTGTCTTCCTGGTAAAATAACATGAGATACACTAGAACTGACTAATACTTGAATACACCTTCACCTTTAAATTTCATAATTGATCATCAATGGCATTAGACAAAAATTAGTTGTAATTAAATAGAACTGAAGATTTTTTCCCAACTGTGAACGTCGATAAGAATCCTAAAACTACCTCATCAACCCACTGGTTGATATAATATCCTAGTAAGTGATTCACTATGGAAATTACTTGCCTTGACATTTATGGGAAAATGGAAATAAGGTATGGGGGATTTGTTCTGGGAAATTCAACATTTTTCAGGGAGAAACCATTCAAAAATATGGGCTCTCCAGGGGAAATAAATATTTTTATACAATTCCATAAACTATTAGTACAAAATGGATGTAGTGAGGCTTGGGGATTTATTTTCAAATCTTGGAAAATACTCTCAAGAGAAATAGAAAAGATAACTTCATCATTACGGGCAATCACTGCCTTTTTGCTAGGAAGGTTTTTGAGATGACACCAAGTGGAAAACTCACGGAAGAAATGGATTTGAGGGAAGATAAATTGAGGAAGAAAGGACTCCCATATGCTCAAGTCATCACTATGATCAAGGTATTTCTGTTTTTCCCAATTATGGAGTTCTATAGGTAGAACTGACAATCGGTCACGACAATTTTGTATTGGGTGTCAATCACGGGAGCTCTATCAAGGTCCAGGACAGGGGGAATAATGGGATATTCCTAGGTCATATTTCCCTTTCCCTTTTGCGCTAAAATTTTCAATTACAAAGAAATAGGAAAGAACAAGATTACGAGAGTGCTTATTTGGTCAAATTTTGCAGAGGGTTAGCTGACAGGAAATGCTTGACAACTTTAGACTGGTTCGAGATTGACCTGCACATACTGAAAGAGCATGGAAAGGAAATAATTGCAGGCCTCTGGGGGTTTTTATAATAGAATTGGTGGAGATAATAACATAATTATTAATGTTTCAGGAGCAAAAGAAATTGATTCAAAAATAGTTTGATTGGTAGGAGAGGAAATAATGTGCAATGTTCTTTGGTAGGCTAGCGGGTGATTTGAATGTTCAATGGTTATATGATGTGGAGGAATGACATGGATGGAAGAAAGGAAAATAATTGGCGTGAGTGAATTGGTAAAGCTGAGGGGTGGAAAGAGTAGGGAGGCAGTGGTTTTCAGGGGGGGGGGGGGGGGTGTGGATAAGTGTAGTAAACGATTTTGGGAAGGGACCCCCCAAAAGCCTTGAGGAGCCAACATGTCACAAAAGAGGTTTTTTCACAAATATATTTTCAAGTCCCCCCCCCATTAACTCTCGATAGTGTGGGGGGTTTGGAATCCTTCTCTCACTAGTTGATCCGAGTGGGAGTCATCGCCACCCTTTATTGGTGTGCAATAGTTATTCACAACGCGCCAAATTGTCATTTCACTAGCTAATAAGACATATAAACCAAAGTTATGAAAAATAACATTTACATCAAACTTTATTTCAGAAACAAGGCAACATTTTGACTAGCACACCATATGGGGTTTTTATTTCTTTTATTTCACATATACATATTTTTATCCCCCTTTATTTTTCTTCTTTCTTTTACAACTTTTTTTTATTTTCTTTTTCTTTTATGTGCGAAACAAATTTTAAAAATAAAAATAGCTTTTTTATAATGTCCTAGTGGGATGAATAAATTATTTAATTAAACATGAATCATATATTTATAGGACTCTAACAGCTATCAGGCCTGGACACTACCCCGATGGAATCACACAAACATTCCTCCACTACTAGCGAGCCTGGGTAGTACCTTGATAGAGTTGCTTGCTTCACCTCTCTCCATAGGAAGCATTTCTCTTCTCATGCCTTTATTTATTTATTTAAATAAAATTGTGCATCGACACTTATTTATTTTGGCGCGGAAGAGGTATCCTGACTTATTGAAAGAAGAGAGGATTTTCCTTCATAGAATCATATAAAGACCTCTGATTTAGGTTTTCTCATTTAGATTTTCCCCTTCTTCATTTCTACTAGTTGGATAGGCTTGAAAACACCGAAGTAGAAAACTGAGTATAAGCATGAAGTTTCCAAACTAGACACAGGTTCATGGTTAGACCAAAACTATCCTTACTTATGGATCACATTTTTCGTCAGAACTTCATCAGCCAAAAGATGCAACCCACATAAGGAAGATGGATAAAATACTAGCCAAGCACAGCAATGTCACAAGACTCTTTGAACTTCAACCACACACACACTTGGAAGCCACAACGCAATAAGGCACAACACTTATTTACACAACACATAACTGAAGCAAAGACATAAAAAACAAACAACAAAAGATTTTACATAGATCGGGGTGTAGCCCAAGATATTCATTAAAAATACTTCTTTAATTCTTTACCATTGACAAAGAGAGATTCAATCTTCCCGTAAAGCGATTGAAGACAATACATGTGTTGGCCAATATTTTGGTGGACTGTGTACGAACCAATCCACATGGATTGAAACTTAGTGTATTTTCCTTTGTCCTTGTGGGCTTTGTCCCACTTCAAGGCTAAGTCACCCACACTGAATTTATTCTTCCCTGTAGACTTCCTATCAAACCATCTCTTGATAAGACTCTAGTGAAGTGAAATTTTTTCTTATTCTTTTAGATTTTCTTCCTGTAGCTTGTGTAAAGTCTCCATCCTACACTAAACTAAAAGGCATGGCTTGCCTTGGAATTCTTGGGACAATTGGAGATCAGACAAGTAGATGTTCATTGGGAGGATGGATTCTTTTCCATATACTAGGAAGTAAGGGGAGGTTGTTAGAGAAAGTCTAGGCATGACTCGGTAAGCCCATAAGGCATTCACCAAAGTAGAGTGTTGGTTTTGTTGTTCAGAGAATATGGTATTTTTTATGATACAAATAAGGTTCTTATTCATGGATTCAGCAAGACCATTTCCCTACAGATAATAATTAACATAATGTTTCAAAATAATACCATTTTCCAATGAAAAATCATAAATCTTTAACGAGGAAAAGTATGTTGCATTTTAACAAACAAGTGATATAGGAACACTGAACATAGAGATGATATTCTACTGTAAAAAGCTAATGACTTCCTAATCGTTCACCTTTTTTAGCATAACTACCTTTGTCCACCACGTGAAATAATCTATAGCAGTTAGGATATAAAAATGTTGCCTCAATGAGTGTGGTATAATTCCCCCAATGATATCCAAGCCCCATGGTTGCAAGGGTTCTTCCATTGCAACATACTGCAGTGGGGCTTCTAACCTCTAATTTCTATCGTGACACCTTTGACAGACCGAACAATTGCGGGCATAAGCATGAGCATCTTCAAATAATGTAGGCCAATAAAGTTTGGCCTGCATAACCTTATGTATTGTAGTGTTTCTTGTGAAGTTTCCCCCTGTTAGTCCATTGTGGAGGTCACGTAACACCTTTTCTTAATCATGTGCCTCCAAACACCTGAGAAATATTTTGTTATGGTGCTTCCTGAACAACACTCTATGCACCAACTCATATGAAATTTCTTTGATTTAGAGTGCCCTCTTCTATTGCCTAGAGAAGTGAGACGGCATGGTTCCATGCTCAAGGTATTGGCACACATCCGCATACCAACAGTTTATGTTTAAAGTGGGGGAGGCTCCCTCGACGTTGTGCATTTTAATCTCTTGCTCTCATCTTGCGAGCTCTCCTTCTTCCTCTTTTGCGCAAAATTATTCTGTTGCTAATTTGAAAAGACCGTGACCCTTGATGGTGTGAACTTGACTGATGTCAATATCGTATTCCTGTGATCCGATCATCCATTTCACCCTTCTTTCACCTAGCTCTTTCTCAACAAGCAGTGACCTGACTGCTGGGCATGGAACAAAGATAATACAATGTTTTTTCAACAGATAGGGTCTGAAGTATTTTATCGCCTTGTACACTACATAATCTTGTTTGTCCATGTAATAGTAATTGAGCTTTGGTCATTGCAGGCTTGCATTGATGAAGGAGATAGGTCGTTCTTTGATCAAATCATCCTTCTAAGTGAGCACAACAACAATAGAGGTGTTAGAAGAGAAAGTGTATAACAAGAAGTCTTTACTGAAGTCTGGGTTGTACAACGCAAGTGCTTCTACTATAGCTTGTTTAATATGAGCAAATGCGTCCTTATCCCTTTCATCCCATTTATAGGTTACGTCTTTCTTGATCATCTCCTATATTGGTTTAACAATCTAGGAATATAAGCATCGGGGGTTTACGCAGTGCATTACATTAGATATCATTTTTGGGATTCAACTGCGTTAAGTAAGTCATTCACGTATGACCATTTCCATGAGAGGTAGTCATAAGTGAATAATTTCTCATGATTTGAATAGTTCACTTAGCACTCATTGCATCGGGTGATGCTCACAGGGGTGAAGAAGTGGGATTGAAACTGGTGAAATAAATAACATAGCGTCAATCATCACTTCCAGGGCTTGCACCCGGTAACCAGGACTTCCCGGCAGGTCACCCATCCCAGATTGCCTCTGGCTCAAGCGCGCTTAACTGTGGAGTTTTCCCCACAATCAAGCCCACTTAGCTTGCTACCCCATTTGCAAAACCTTAGCAAGTATTGTGCCTCATGAACCATTCAAGTAGAGATCCCTTCACTCTTTTTGAATTTAAGTATCGGGGGTTTACGTAGTGCATTATATTAGATATCATTTTTGGGATTCAACTGCGTTAATTAAGTCATTCACGTATGACCATTTTCATGAGAGGTAGTCGTAAGTGACTAATTTCTCATGATTTGAATAGTTCACTTAGCACTCATTGCATCGGGTGATGCTCATAGGGGTGAAGAAGTGGGATTAAAACTGGTGAAATAAATCACATAACGTAGAAGTGGGATTGAAACTGTTGAAATAAATCACATAGAATAGTCAGAGACGAATTTTCAGACGAAGATGATCTGCCCCAAGAAATATTGCATTCTTTCTTATTGACTGGGTGAGGAATCTATGTAATGGTCCTGACCCTATCCGGGTCCACCTTGATCCTAATCTTAGTAATGATGTGTCCCACTAGATTACTTTTGGACACTGTAAAGATACACTTCTTTGGATTCAAGGATATCCTGTATTTATGGCATCACTCAAAAATCTTCTTCAGATGGCACAAGTGGTCGGACCATTGTTTTGAAAATATTGTTATGTTATCAAGGTAGACCATTATGCTTTGTCCAATAAGCTAGCAAAAGGTGATGTCTATTGCACTTTAGAATGTTGCACCAACATTGACTAGCCCAAACGACATTCGTCGGAATGCGAATGTGCCCCACTTTGTTTGGAAGGTAGTTTTTAATCTGTTAGACTCTGTTATCAGAGCCTAGTTGTAATTGCAAAATGCATCAAGCAAAGAAAACATTTCAACCCCAGATACTGTTTGCAGTATTTTCTCCGTAGGTGGCCCTAGGTAATTTTCCTTGTTTGAGGCCCGGTTGAGATTGCAAAATTCTATGCGCAGGCAAATCTCCTCAGACTTATTTCTCACAGGGACTAAGTTTGATACCCACATTGAATGTCACACCTTGTAAATGATTTGAGAATCCAACAATTTTTGCAATTCCTTCTGTATGAGGGGCTCAAACATTGGGTGAAATTTCCTTAATTTCTGTTGAAATGGCTTGGCCCCTTCCTTGATTGGTATTACATGCTAGATTATTCACGTGTCATATATATAAAGATCATCGTACATCCATGCAAAGACATCACAATATTTATTGAATAAGAAGATGATGGCTTGCCGCTCTTGTGGTTTGCAGCAAGTACCGAGATTAAAATATTTTGGATCTTTCTCAGTTCCTACATTGATTTTCTCATGAGACAACATAAAACTGTGGGTTTTGGCATTCATAGGTCCCCAAAAGTTGTTTTTTCAGATCATATAACTTTTATAGTGATACCACACCCTTAGGGATGAGGTTTCCTTTACTTGCATTGGCTGCATCCTATAGTGTCTGTTCATGCTCATCCTCATCAATCATTGTGTCTTTGAATACATCAGTCTTTGCCATAAAGCATAGTATCAATTGGTCATCATCATAAATGTGTAAGTTAGTTATTTTATTTGGGACTGATGGTTTATACAAAATTTCAATATGAAACCCATCCCTTAAAGGTAACATCCTAGCAACAATAGTTTCCAAGGCATTTGCATCTACGTTATGCATTCTTGGTACTGAAATAATATTAAAAGCTTGGAAGTGAGAGATAAGTCACCATACCTATTGGGAACAACCCAAGTTGGTTGAATTTTTGGGTCAAAGAATCCGCATTTTGAGGAGCAGAGCACGCAAATCTAGCGAAGTTCTATTCATCATGCAATGTTTAGGGGCTTTGGGGTAGGTCAAAAGTCCCTTATTTTGTAACAGATTTCAGGTATTAGTCCATTGGTTGGTCAGATCCATGGGATGGTCTTGTAGTAAGGAATCTTATATTAAGAAGATGTAATATTGTTTCTAATATAGAAGAACTAACTAAGCATAGATTGCTCATATTCTCTATCTTGAGTCTATATTTTTGGAGGAAGGCTTCGTAGCTAATTGTACAAAGGCCTTGAAGAGTCTGCAGCTAAGTGCACAAACCACATGGAGTTGGGTGCACAGGTTAAGGAAGAGCATGTATTGAAGGTACTTATTAATAAAGAAGAAGTTTTGGTGAAGTATTTTGTATCTTTCTATGTTCATTCTCTGTTGTTATTGGTATCGTTACGAATTATTTTTAAGGAATTATGTGAAAGAATACATATTATATTTTTTTTGTTATGTCTATGATTTATGTACCAATTTGTATAGTTAATCATCAACGTGAAGTTATTCATGTAAGTGAAGTTGTAGGTAGATATAAGACATAAGTGAACACATGGATGACACAACACCCATATCCCTCTAGTTGCAGAAACCTGGTTCTGAAACCTCCCATAACCAGTTTGGGTGAGACTGCAATCTGCTTGCAGGTCATTACTGAAAGGGCCAGTGGTTGAGGATTTTTTTGGTGCGCAAACACTTTAAACTTGGGTCAAGCCCCTTTAAACCAACAAATGGTTTCGTTGCCAGACCGAGATATTCTTAAGGGCTATGTTTTGACGTCCATTAAAGAAATAAATCCAGGAGTAGGTTGAACAGAAAGAAAGATAATTTTCGTAAAAAGAAAACAAAAGCCATCAATTATCAGTTGAAGACTGGTTGCAAAAGTATATCTTCGAAGAGCAATAAAAAATATTCTTTGGTTCGTTCCAGATTGAATTATACGAGTGGGTATCTAAGTTCACCTAGCATAAGACGTGTTTCAAGAACGACGAACCTAAGGAGTGGAATCGTGAATTGATACGGTGACTCAAGAACACCAGTAATAGTATCTCAAGGGTTGTTGATTTCTGCATCGATAGCATTTTGGGAGGATTTATTGCTAAGTTCATGATAGATGTGATTTTATCCTATAGCAAAGCTAAATGAATATTTTTCAAAGGACCACGAAGTAAGGTCTTAAGATATTTTAATCTTTGGATTAATATGTTATTGTGTGAAAAGGGGATTCATCGAATGTAGCCAAATTAAAGTTTGAACGAATAGGAAATAAACCTAAACCAAGATCTACGCAAAGTGGAAAATTATATAGAACAGATCCAAAGAATTTCATTGTGACTGACTATATCCCCTTGTTAAGAGGATCTGAGAGTGAAGAAGAAAGAAGTAACCCTACAACGCCATGACATTCCCCCACCAATCTTGAAGGTGCATTGAGGTTAGGAGTTGGGAAGAATCAGGGCTTCTTTGGCATTCCCCATCCATCCACCACCCTCCCCAGAATTCCCCTACACTGCCACACCCTCCCCCTCCACCTAGTCCCCCAAGAAGGAAAATGGTTGATGACATTAAGCTACATATTTTTAAAGGACTGGGATGAGAGGATCCTGATTAGTTCTGGTTTGTAGTTGATGCAGTATGGAAGAAAGAAAAATCAATAGTGATGATGGAAAGAAGGTACATCTCATCAAGTTACTGTGAGAAAGTGCACAAACATGGTATATGAAATACTCTATAACTAACCTGACTGCGTCATTGGATGAAATTAAGAATGCATTGGTATCATAATTCAATAACTCGAAATCAGAATCACCGTGCATCACAAAGCTAAATTAAATCAAATAGACAATGACTAAATTTGTATGGGAGTTGGATCAATGATTCTAGGTGTTGATGGGTCAAGTAAGATTTAATATACCCCTAGAACAACATAAATAATGGTTCATAGTCGCGCTACTACCACACATTAGGTTAACTTTGATGTAACAGAAGAACCCGAGTCAAGCTGAAGCATTGGAGATTGCCATAAAGCTTAAAGCTTCACCGATTGGAGATACTTATGCAAGAGTACATCAAATACAGAGTTAGCTAGCCAATTTGACCTTGGAATTACAAGATCTCAAGAATGGTAAAGAAACCATATCCGAAGTATGGTGTACAACATGAAAAGCAGAGGGTCATTATAAGGATCAATGCCCTATGCTAAGAGATTATTTGGTGAGTGGAGCACCTAATATGGTAAAGTCGGGTCTGTGGTGTGAGATTTGCATAATGAGAGGCAAACATCACTCTAAAGATTTCTACCTATTTCATAAATATGTGAAGAACCTGAAGCAGTTTTTTTGTAAGTTTTGTAGATCAGTAGGCCATGATGAGAAAAATTGTCAAAGCTATGACTTAATGATGGAGCGCACTACTAATGCTTATAGACTACAAGCTGAGGGGAATACACATGAGGAGCCAGGCCAACATTCCAGTCAAGGATGGTTTTAAGGATGAAGACGAGGAAGAGAAGGGAGAGCTGTTCAAGGACATGGCTACATTATCTGTTATAACTGTGGACAAGAAGGACACTTCACAAGATACTATCAGAATCCTACGACAACCTATAGTTACTCTAAGTATTTTGATCATGTGATAGAAGAATGCCCCGTCCTTATTGCAAATATGAAAGAGAAAAGAAACTAACAACTTGCAACAAATATCCAAATGGTGACCGCTGAGCTAAGGGAGGATCAACCACACATTGACATTGTAACAAGAAGAGGAGCTGCGACTAGAAATGATAAAGCCAATGTGAAAAAGGTAGCTGAAGGAAAATCAAGTATTCATGCAGGTGAGGCGAACCTTTATGGATGATGGGGCCTCGAGCTCTACTATGTAGCTGACTCAGAAGGATAACTATTATATAATATCGGTTGTGACACAATATGTGGATCTGAATATTTTAAAGTATGTTATACAAACTTGCATGAAGTTGTTGAGAAATCAGAGGGTTGTATAGGGATTGAAGGAGTTGATAGACTCTTGTGCTCCTAAAGAGGTATCGTAATGTGAGATGTGTGCAGTGAATAATATACAGACACAAGAAGGATATTGGAAAGGAAATGAGGCTCACAATGCATATTTGGGAATACGACATGGATCAGGTTATCTTGGATTCAGGATATGATACTAATGTCTTGCCGAAGAAAACTTTGGAATTGATGGGTAAGCTGAAGATGCAATTGTCAGCTATCAAGTTGACAATGGCAAACCAATATAATATTGTCCCTCTAGGAATATTTTCAGGTACTAGAGTAGACATTGATGGAGTGTGCACTACCATCGACTTTGAAGTGATTGAGATTGTATATGATAGTAATCCCTACCCTGCGTTGTTTGGATTGTATTGAGAATTTGATAACATGGCCATAATTAACTTCAAGAAAATGAAAATGACATTTTAAAGAAATAATATGAGAGTGATTATGCCATTAGATCCATCAGAGGGAGTGATATATATTGAACCTATCAAAGAAGAGTACAACGTACATGACATAGACAACATTTACCAGATTAACGCAAAAGAAGAAGAATGGATTAACCCTACTACATATGGAAAACTGATGTTGGGCCGCTAATTCATAATTATTATTATCACTTTTTAACACCTATTTCACCCATTTATACCATTTTTTATCACGTCATTTATCATAATTTATCATATAATTGCATTTTATAATTATTTATGCTCTTATGGATAAAACTATTTTTCTCCATTAATTTTAATAAATTTATGATTATTATGCATGATTTTACCAATGATGGTTTATTAATGGATTTTTTGTAACATCACTTATGATTTTAGCCTCCAAAATCTTTTCCAGATTGCAAATTTGATATCCAACTCACAATTAAATGTTCCAACTCAGAAATTCACTGGAATAAGAAGTGACGGTTTTGTATTGGACGTTTCAGACAAATGAAAGCGAATATGGAAAATCCAAAACATGGGTTTTGTCTAGAACAGACCGAATTATTTTTGTAATGAGTAGTTTTCGAAACTTCAACCTTTATTAAGAGAAATAGAAGGTTCTTCGAAGACGAATTTCTTATATTTGTTGTTACGGCCATTCTCCAAATTCTTCCAGCTGCAATACAAAATTCGACTTATTCCTTGTTAGAAAAATATTATATATGACAGAGAAATGCAAGACATATAATATGTGGAAAAAAACAAACACATAAAATCAGAGAGACACAACTATACGTGGTTCACCTAGTTTGGGCTATGTCCATGGAGAAACAGCCAGTCCTTCTCTTTATATTATCCAGCAAACTGAAGAGATACAACCTACAGTAGATCCGCTGTAACTCCCTCTTTGCTCTCAATCTCCTCTCTCTTCCTCACTTAGAATACAGATCTACATAGATGCAATATAATTCCCTCATATATAGTGAGGGGTTGCCTTCTAGGGAAAAAAACCCTAAATTAAACATAACTTCATGAGGCACAATACTTGCTAAGGTTTTGCAAATGGGGTAGCAAGCTAAGTGAGCTTGATTGTGGGGAAAAACTCCACAGTTAAGCGCGCTTGAGCCAGAGGAGTTCTGGGATGGGTGACCTCCTGGGAAGTCCTGGTTACCGGGTGCAAGCCCCGGAAGTGATGATTGATGCTATGTGATTCGTTCTCCACTTTTCACTAGTTTCAATCCCACTTCTTCACCCCTGTGAGCATCACCCGATACAATGAGTGCTAAGTGAACTATTCAAAAATCATGAGAAATTAGTCAGTTACGACTACCTCTCATGGAAATGGTCATACATTGACTTACTTAACGCAGTTTAATCCCAAAAAAAATGATATCTAATATAATGCACTGCGCAATCCCCCATACTTAAATAACTTCTACCGTCAGATCATCCGCCTAATGAACGGCTCAGATTGACTAGAAATTACTATACTTTTACAAGGAAATTTTACATCTGTTTTTAGCTTTGGGGGCACTACACCTGAACCCTCATCGGGGGACCGCTGGCCCCCAGACTCCCCACCAGGGGGGATTAGCCCCACCGAACCCCCCCAAGGGGGATAAGCCCCCCCCTCCCCCCCCCCCCCCCCAACTTGGAGGGGTGTCAATCTACCTTGGGTATACATACAGAGGAAACATTTGAATACAGAAGATAATCAAGCTCCACACCCAACATTCCCACTGAATGTTGACGGAAAGATCTTTCAGATATGATTTTGCTGATCAATTTGTTTTGTATAATCTAAATTTGTAGTGGAAATCATTTTGTAATCAGCTTTGTTGTAACTTCTATTTTCTCTCTATGTATTTAAATGAAAACATATATCAAAGAAAGGAGGATAATATGGGGAGAATTGGAGAATAGGGGGGAAGAATAGAGAGGAGGAAACTTCTTTCCTTTTTACTTCAATTATAATATTAATATACAGAGTGTGATTTTGAAGAACACATCACATTGTAATGACATTTGGATATGATGAATAATATTTAATTCGTGTTGTTGTTCATTGGCGATATTCTGAAGTAGTTAAGCAGTAATCAATGGTGGCTTGGGCCCGGTCGCTGGTGGATTTTACTGTTGTTCCCTGTGTTATATTTTTACTTTTATTTTACTAGAAGTTTAATTATTTTGTTTTACAGCTTTACAATTGATTTACTTTCATGAGTGTGGAGTTTATGTATTCATTTCATTAATTATTAATTCTGTCAATTGATTTCATTAATTTATGTCATGGATTGAATTAATTATTAGATAATAATGGTTTCTTGTTAATTAAAGGACAAAGTGTCATTGATTAGATCAGGTGCTTTATTTCTATGCAGTAGTTTAGATTCAGCTAAAAGAGCTTTGTTATTGCTACGGTGCGCTCGGTTGATGTAATTGCAATTAGAATCTTTTGATTAAGATTGAGTCTTGGTTTTGATTAAGATTGAGTTTTGATGCTTAGATAAGTTACTTTCCTTGAAGTTATAAGCTTGAGATTTATGGTTTGGTCTATTTACTCTTGTATTGAATTTAATAAATTATCTTAAGGTATTACTCTCTATAGATATAAATATTTCCATCACTTGCACATATTGTGTACACTATTGAAACAAAATGACTTACCAAGGTTGATAATTAATGTGAGACAATTAGAAGTTCTAAAATACACCTTATATGCACCCAACATTTTGAAAAATGCATGTTAATAAATAGTAGGGCATGAGAAACCATCTTTTCTTGAAAAGATAGTGCCAAAAATTGTTGAAGTATGAAGTGATGCTACACTTTTTCTTGCGTGTTTTGGTGTTCAAACTTTTGAACAACATTTTTTTTGCGTATTTTGCTGTTCAAAATTTTGAACAACACTTTTTTCTTTACGTGTTTTTTTGTTCAAATTTTTGAACAACGCTTTTTTTTAGATATTTTGTTGTTCAAACTTTTGAACAACACTTTTTCTTGCGTGTTTTTCTGTTCAAACTTTTGAACAACATTTTTTTGTGTATTTTGTTGTTCACACTTTTGAACGCCACTTTTTTCCTTGCGTGTTTTGTTATTAAAACTTTTGAACAACATTTTTTTTGCGTATTTTGTTGTTCAAACTTTTGAACAGCTACTGTTCAAACTTTTGAACATCACTCTTTCTTGTGTGTTTAGCTGTTCAAACTGTTGAGCAGTTGTTGTTCAAACTTTTGAACAACACTTTGTTTTGTGTATTTTGTTGTTCAAACTTTTGAAGAACACTTTTTTTCTTGTGTGCTTTATTATTCAAACTTTTGAACAACACTTTTCTTGTGTGTTTTACTGTTCAAACTTTTGAACAATTATTGTTCAAACTTTTGAACAACACGTTTTCTTGTGTGTTTTGCTGTTCAAACTTTTGAACAACACTTTTTTGTGTATCTTGTTGTTCAAAATTTTGAACAGCTGTTGTTCAAACTTTTGAACAACACTTTTTCTTCTTACGATTATTTTGCTATTCAATATATTGAACAACACCTTTTTCTTACATTATTCTGTTGCTCAATCTATTGATCAACACCTCTTTTATTTTTTGCATTGTTTGCTGTTCAATCTATCGAACAACAATTCTTTTCCTTTTGTGTGATTACTCTTAGCTTATCTCAGCCCCATCTTTCTTTTATTCTTCATTTTGTTTTCTTTTCATGGCATGAAGTATAATTCAATCAATTGAACAATACTTTTGATGTTCAATCAATTGAACAACACTTTTGAGTGTTTTAATTTTGTTGTTCAAACGATTGAACGATTGCTGTTCAATCGATCAAACAACACTTTTTGCATTTTCGTATGAATAACTGTGATTTCTCTTTACTGTTTTATCACTAGTCATTTTTTCATTTTTCTTTCTCTTTTATGTTTTGAATAAAAAAACCATCTGATTGGATTTGTGCCTAAGATAAAGAAAAATAGTAATATTAATACCATTATGACTTATAAAACCTTTTGATGGTTATCTATATTCCGAAGCTGACATGGTGCACCTATATAATGACTGGTTGAATATCTTCTCTTTGGACACATCATAAAATTATCTACTATTCTAATACCATGCTAGTTTATCTTTTACACTTTCAAATGGATAAATCCCTTTGATATGATGGTATGGGGGGAAGCATAACTTTCATTGGCACTTTTTTTACTTCTTACGCCATACCTGACTCTTAAGGAGTAAATGAGCCTCCCTCTCTTTACAATAAAAGTATTAAAATAAAAAAAAATATGAAAATGTAACAAGCATTGTCTTAAAGAGGATAGAGGGTCTCATCACGAGCCATCCTACCATGATCATAAGTGTGTAACAGGCGACATTCCATTATGGCCACCACACTAAGGTAATGACCTTATTGATAGTTAAAACCATCAGAAGAACAAGGGGTCTCATCACAAGTCTCCTGATCACTTTATTATATCCTAGTGAATGGCACTATGATTATCTAGTTACCATGCCAGCATAGTGGTCTCTTTATAACAATAAAAAACAGAAAACCATCTACATATTAAATGGAGGACTATGGCTCATTTTTAGGGTTAAAAAGCAACCCTGTGAGGCTATGAATGCCTGCCAGCAGCATTGGCTTTGCTTGTGGTATTGAAGTACTATGTTACACTGCCAAATACTCTCTATCCTATTACCCCCTATGGAATCATTTCTAAAGGACAATTTACCATTTGAACAACATTTCTAATTCAATTAGCCAATATGCATGGTAAACTATATCTTTATACACATTATATCATTATTTTCTAATCACTCTACCACCAGTCATTAACATTTATCGCCGGTCATGCTTTCATCATATTTCTCCACCTAAGGTAACTATCTATTTACATAATGATCTAAATCCTTGTTTTATTTTACAAGCATTTCACATCTTTTGACCTGTACTCCTCTGATTGCTTTCGCTATATTTACACTGCTTTGATTGATTTTCCTGTTGCATTTATGAATCTTCAACGTCTTTTCCCTTTTTCCTATGATTTATGATCATGGACGCCCTTTTCTGATTTGAGGGGGGAAGATATGCATTATGGAATAGCGTGTGTAATAATTACCGATCTCCGCCATAACTTGTTGATTTGACAAAATATTATTATTGCATCTATAGAAAAGATTTTTTCTAATTGAAATCTTTGCATTTGGCTTATATGTTGTTGTTCAAAACTAAAACTATGAATTCAAGAAAATTACATGCAGAGCAGTGAATTATTTATAGGAGAATAGTAAGTATGGGGGGTGACTCTATTCACAGCGAGTCCACACTATTGCGACTAGTAGAAGAGGCTCGAGCAACTCGCAGACAAACTGTGCTTGCATGGCTTCCACCTTTTGCATCACTTTCAACATCGTCTCAGCCAACATTAGCTTCAACAAATACCAGTCCATACATGTTATTTCACATTTTTCCAAAGGTAAAAATTGAGGTAAAATAGCATACGTTTATGATTTATTAAAAATTTAGGATAATTTCATGAAAATCCATTGAGCATTATTTATCATCATTCATTCCACATCTATACCACTTCCCATATTTCAGAGACATAGAAGCTTTCAGTTTGGGGGAGTGTTATTATGATCATGCCATCATCCACTGATCTCCTTATTCATTCTCAAAACCTCTCTTATTCCATGTTGTTTTACACCAAGCGTAGATTTCAACCACAATTGTAGCAACTACCTCAATTTGTTTTCTAGTATTGCATGAGGGCATGCTAATTCTCCAGTTTGAGGGAGGAATTGCTACACATGATGGATGTTTTTTACTCTTTTTTCTCATTTTAGGCATACAATTTCATTTTTATATAGTGCAGAAATTGATTTGTGCATACCTTTAAAACTATGAACTCAATTCTTGTGATTTTTGGATAGCAAAGAGGTATCATTAAAATACACAAACCCCGAAAATTTCAAGTTAAATTAGTTTGTAAAATTTTAGAAATCACGCACTATCACCTACAACCATTCTGCTTATATCTCATGATCCATGCATCAAAACAATATGATTTTTGGATTAGAGAAGCATTAATATAGTAGAAATCTTCTTGCCAAATTTCAACAAAAATCTAGTTTGTAGTTTTTGAGAAAAGGGTTAATGAATTTTGTCGCGACTTATATCATATTTTGTTGCAATTTAATATACATATGGTTGAAAGTCAACGTGAAAACTGTTATGCCATCCTCAACATTGCTAAAATTGAATATTCATTATTTGAGGAAGAACTCATTTGTTCCATCACTTTCATGACTTGGGATGAACATTTCTTATAGCTTGGTTAATATAGAGGCTTTGGGGTTGCATGAGGACATGTAACATATTCAGTTTGGAGGTATGTTGGGCCACTAATTCGTCATTATTATTATTACTTTTTTATGCCTATTTCACCCATTTCTACCATTATTTATCATGTCATTTATCATAATTTATCATATAATTCCATTTTATAATTATTTATGCTCTTATGGATAAATACTATTTTTCTACATTAATTTTAATAAATTGATGATTATTATACATGATTTTACCAATAATGGTTTATTAATGGATTTTTTGAAACATCACTCATGATTTTAGCCTCCAAGATCTTTTCCAGATTGCAAATTTGATCTCCAACTCACAATTAAATATTCCAACTCAGAAATTCGTTGGAATAAGAAGTGACGGTTTTGCATTGGATGTTTCAGAAAAATGAAGGATAATCTGGAAAATCCGAAACATGGGTTTTGTCCACAATGGACCAAATTAGTTTTCTTATGAGAACTTTTCCAAAATTCGGTATTTATTAAGAAAAATGGAAGGTTCTTCGAAGACAATTTTCTCAACTTTGTTGTTCCGGTCATTTTCCAAATTCTTCCAGCTGCAATACCAAATTCGACTTGTTCCTATTGAATGTTGATGGAAATATCTTTCAGATATGATCTTGTTGATCAATTTTTTTTTTATAATTCAAATTTGTAATGGAAATCATTTTGTAATCAACTTTGTTGTAACTTCCCTTTGCTCTTTGTGTATTTAAATGAAAACAGAGATCAAAGAGAGGAGGATAATATGGGGAGAATTGGAGAATGGGGGGAAGAATATAGAGGAGGAAACTTCTCGCCCTTCTACTTTAATTGTAATTTTAATATATATAGCATGATTTTGAGGAACACATCACGTTGTAATGACATTTCGATTTGATGAATAATACATAATTCATGTTGCTGTTCATTGGCGATATTATGAAGCAGTTAAGTGGTAACCAATGGCAGCTTGGGCCCGGTCACTGGTGGATTTTGTTGTTGTTCCCTGTGTTATATTTTTACTTTTATTTTACTGCAATTTTAATTATTTTGTTTTACAACTTTACGATTGATTTACTTTCATCAGTGTGGAGTTTGTCTATTCATTTCATTAATTCTTAATTCTGTCAATTGATTTCATTAATTTATGTCGTGGATTGAATTAATTATTAGATAAGAATCATTTCTTGTTAATTAAAGGACAGAGTGTTATTGATTAGATTAGGTGCTTTATTTCTATGCAGTAGTTTAGATTCAGTTGAAGGAGCTCTATTATTGCTAATGTGCACTCGGTTGATGTAATTGTAATTAGAATCTCTTAATTAAGATTGAGTCTTGGTTTGGATTAAGATTGAGTTTTGATGCTTAGATAGGTTACCTTCCTTGAAGTTATAAGCTTGAGATTGATGGTTTGATCCATTTACTCTTGTATTGAATTTAATAAATTATCTTAAGGTATTACTCTCTATAGATATAACAATTTCCATCACTTGCACATATTGTGTACACTCTTGAAACAAAAAGGCTTACCCATGTTGATAATTAATGTGAGGCAATTAGGAGTTCTAAAAGACACCTTATATGCACCCAACAACTGACTTGGGAACAAGATAGTTCCTGCACTTCAGATTTAGAAGAGGAATTGGAAAACTAATAGAATAGGTTGCATGAAGTGTCTACAAGGTGATGTGTAAGGATCACTAAAGAAATGCATTATATGACAACTAAGGTATGTGATTTACCTTTGTATGATGGTTTGGGTGATGCAAATAATTTCTTTAGAGATCATGAAAGATAGGTATCTGGATATCAGAGATTGTTAGCTATGGATGAAGCACTGAGGCCCACTCCCACTAGATGGTGGGGTACTCACAAGAAGAATATAGGAGACTGGAAAAAAAGTAGAATGTTGATGTGGGTAAGGTTTGGTCAAGTAGAAATAGAACTCACAGACAAGTATGATGGCGAGAATGATAGTAAAGACTACATACAAATTTGTATAGTAGCTTAGGGAGAAATTCATTAGAAGAATGGGTGCATGGCTTCATCCATACCTTGGAGACAATTCCTCAGATTTAGCTTTTGGAAACCAAGCTTCGACATAGTACTGCGATCTGAGTAGGAATTGTTGATGGATTTATAATGACATTCAGATTTGAAGATGACTACCCACATATAGATGCAATTCTGAATATAGTTAAAAAGAATATTTTTGAGAACGAAGTTCTATTTATCTGGAAACCTGATTGGGCTGCATAGATACACAATGTAATGGAATGTTATAATCTCATTGTGGAAGAGGATGAAGATCCTCGCAACATTGACATCAAATAATCAGAAGGTCATCATGAGCTAAATGGACTTGAGATAGAAATGCCCGATATAACCAAGCCATTGAATATGAACAAGGTGAATATAGGGTCGGAGGCTGACCTAAAGTATGTAAAAATAAGAGATTACTTGGATGCAGATACTGTAAGAAAGTTAACAAATCTCTTGCATGAATATTAGGAATTGTTCCCCACTAAGTTATCATATATGAAAGGAATATTAGGAGATTTGGGACTTATGAGGATTCCTCTAAATCTTGATACGAAGCCTTTCAAGTAGTTACCTTAGAGACTGAATCCAAAATACAAGGAGAAGGTGAAAGAAGAATTAGACAAGATGTTAATAGTTGGGATAATTGAACCTGTTGAAGAGACTGAATGGGTAAGTCCCATGGTGGTTCAAGAAAAGAAGGCAAAAGGGGAAATCAAAATTTGTGTTGACTTATGGAAATTGAATGATGCATGCCTGCCAGACCCCTTCCCTTCACCATTTATGGATGAAGTATTGGACAATGTAGGAGGACATGAGGCTTATTCTTTAATAGATGGATTTTTAGGATACCATCAGATAAAAATTACACCGGTAAACATAAAACGACTTTTGCGACAAAGTGGGGCTCTTATTAGTACATAGTGATGCCTTTTGGATTAAAGAATGCACCTCCTATATTTTTTAGAGTTGTAATTGCTGCCTTCAAAGAATATATACACAAATTTTTAATAGTATAGTTCGATGATTGGACAGTCTTTGGCCTATTAAAGAAGCATGTGGAAAGCTTAAGGTTGATGCTGGATACATGTAATCAATACCAAATCTCATTGAACTTCAAGAAGTGCATATTTTATGCACCATTTGGTATATTGTTTGTTAGGGTCCCACCCTAACCCCCTTATCTATGTAATGGGACCACGTCATAGTCAAGAGTCAATAAAGCCCATATTAATAATTGTAAGTGGATAATCCGCAATTAATAACGAAACCACAATTAGTTGCAAATGGGCCGTAGTATTAGATAGATGGTATTAGTAATACCGCGGTATTGGCCTGTGGTATTGCATGTATGAGTCATATATAAAGGATAGAAACTCCTTGCGAGGAGTATCGTGTCTTATTTTGTAATCGAGCTATGCTCTATTGGAGGTTGCCCCCTCAAAGAGGCAAGTGAACATTACTCTCTGAATAATAAAATCATTTCTATTCTATGTTCTGGGTATCTTTTCTTTGCATATTCTGTGTTCTCGGTCTCTTTCTTTGCATATTCTATATTTGGGTATCATTTGTAGGTTAAGAGCATAACAAGTGGTATCAGAGCACTTTCTAGGGCCGGTGAGATCTCCATTTCATAGCAAAAAAATTTCTGGCTCAAGACGTGTTCTAACGTCTTTAAACCACGGGATCTGTCGTTGAGCGCATAAATCTGCGGATTTGGGGAGGCATGCACGCAGGAAATACAAGAGGTGGTCACGTCTGTTGGACTCCCTTGTAACCCCTGTGGGTACCCCTTCGAGTAGTAGCGCATGAGACAGAACCGCGCACGGACTGTCTTCCACGTACCCTCTGGGTATATCGGAAGCCCCATAGGCCTCCTGAAAACCTCGCCATAGATAAACCAGCGACCGTCTTGCGGCTAGAGTACACCGAGAACAGCACTCGGAGAGATTACTCGCTCGTACGATAGGGTAGTCGGGTGGTACGGCTAAGGGTACGGTCGACCCTCCTTAGTTAGAGCCCTGAAACATTGGGCCGAGTACTACTGCCAGACCCTTATGTATATTGCGATCTGTAGCACCTAACACTCCTCAAGACCCTAGTTCCCTTTTCAATCATCATCTCTTCCAGATCTGCTTGAGAAAAGGAGTGCAGCAGCAGCAAACATTGGTCCCAATCAACCATTCCGATCTATTAGATCCACCAGATTTGCAGAAGCAGTCAGTTCCGCCGTCCGGTGCTATTCGATCCGCCATTCAGATCTCTCAGATCCACCAGACCAGAGTCGTTGTGAAGGGTTCCTATACCAGGGTATAATTGTTGCAGGAATTTTGGCCGCATTGACATTTTGAGGATTTGGCGACTGCAGTATTGATCAGGAAGGAGTAAAACTCCTTGGGAGTTTCAAAAAAAAAAAAAAAGTCTGAGATCTTCCAGGGTGCTTATTGGTGATCTAGTCCATTAGAATCAGGACGACGAGCTGAGCATGGTGGTACCATTCAATTAATTGTGAAAATTTTTTGGCGGTCCCAATTTTTCATCAGGTTGGTGTATGGTAGCAACTAGAGCTCAAGCAATGGCCAATGAAAGGATAGAAAAACTTGAAGAAAATGTGAACCCCATCCAAACTGAGCTTCGCGGACTAAGCCTACAGATACAGCAATTTATGTCAAAGGGCAAGGAGCAAGCCCACGAGGAGGTGTATAATGGCCATGAATGAGGAAGATCCACCACTGGAGGAACATGAGCCGCTAGAGGAAGACAACCAACAGGAAAATGTCTCTAACGAACTAGTTATTTCGTTGCATGCCTTGGCAGGGATTTCTTCCCCTGAAACGCTCAAAATCAGAGGGTTTATTAAACATCGCCCAGTAGTAGTCTTGATTGATAGTGGAAGTACACATAATTTCATCCATCAAAAAGTCGCAGAAACGGTGCATTGCTTTGTACGAGAAGCTTCTAACTTCTAAGCCAAAATTGCAGATGGAGGCACAATGAAATGTGAAGGCCGTTGTGAAAATGTCAAACTTCAAATGGGGGATTATCAGTTGAAAACCCACATGTTTGCCATACACATGGGGGGTTGTGACATTGTCCTCGGTGCTGACTGGCTCCGCACTCTTGGGCCAATCACAGTGGATTTCCAGGAGTTGTATATGAGTTTTAAGCAGAACAACCACACACATACCCTCCGTGG
Source organism: Pinus taeda (assembly GCA_000404065.3). Lineage (NCBI taxonomy): Eukaryota > Viridiplantae > Streptophyta > Pinopsida > Pinales > Pinaceae > Pinus > Pinus taeda. The sequence continues at coordinate 62,539 of APFE031119705.1, read as the reverse complement.
ACTCCAGGCGTGAGCCCCCTCTATCATTAGCTCGCATAGGATGGAAAAATTGTTAAAAAAGGGCAATCATGGAGTTGTAGCTCAATTTACTGCCATCCAGGTAGTCGAAACAAAGTCGTCGCCAATTCATCCTGAGACGCAACAGATTTTAAATAACCATCTGCTGGTCTTTGACAAGCCTCAAGGGCTTCCACCGTTGCAAGGGGAACATGATCATAGCATCACCTTGGTTCCAGGGGCCCAACCCCCACATGTGCGCCCATACAGATATCCGTTCACCCAAAAGAATGAAATAGAAAAAATCATCAAGGAACTTTTGGAAGCAGGGGTCATTCGTCCCAGCATCAGTCCTTATTCATCTCCAGTGCTCATGGTGGTCAAGAAAGATGGAGAGTGGCAGATGTGTCTTGACTTCAGGGCCCTCAATAAGTTGACAGTCAAAGATAAATTTCCCATCCCGGTGGTTGATGATTTGCTGGATGAACTCAATGGGGCTCAATTTTTCACGAAGCTGGATCTTCGCTCAGGCTACCATCAAATTCGCATGAAGGAAGTCGACATCCCCAAGACTGCTTTCAGAACTCATGAAGGCCACTATGAATTCCTGGTCATGCCATTTGGTATTTGTAATGCCCCCTCTACTTTTCAGAGCCTTATGAACCACATTCTAAAACCATATCTCAGGAAATTTGTCCTTGTCTTCTTTGATGACATCCTCATCTATAGTTGCACTTGGGCCGCACATCTTTAGCATGTAGATCTACTCTTGCAACTGCTCCGCAAGCATAAATTATTTGTCAATATTTCCAAGTGTTCATTTGGCATGGCAGAAGTAGAGTATTTGGGCCACATTGTGTGGCGTGAGGGTGTCAAGGTGGACCCCAAAAAGATCCAAGCAATGCAGGAATGGCCTCAACCTAAGACCTTGAAGAGTTTGTGAGGATTTTTGGGTCTCACAGGCTATTATTGTAAATTTGTCCGCAACTATGGTCGCATAGAAAAACCCCTCACCCAACTCCTAAAGAAAAATTCATTCTTCTGGAATGAGGAAGCCCAACAGACCTTTACAGCTCTAAAAAATGCCATGAGTTCCACTCCAGTTTTAGCACTACCTGACTTCACCAAATCTTTCGTCATTGAATGTGATGCTTCGGGTACAGGTATTGGGGCCATTTTAATGCAGGAAGGGCGACCGTTGGCCTTCACACACCAACAAATCAGTGGGAGGAATCAGGGCCAATATACCTACGAGAAGGAAATGATGGCCATCTTACATGCAGTCGACACCTGGCAACCTTATTTATTGGGGCGACATTTCCAAATCCGCACAGATCATCACAGTCTTAAATATTTTTTGGAGCAATGCCTATCCTCCCCACAACAAAATAAATGGCTAGCGAAAATGCTGGGATATGATTATGAGATCATTTACAAGAAAGGGAAAGACAATAGTGTAGCAGATGCATTATCTCGCCAATTTGAGGAGGAAAGTACCATGCTAGCTATTTCCCTCCCCATTCCAGAATGGATTGAAGAAGCTCGCAGGGAATGGTTTTCACACCCTGGGCTGTCCCAACTCATTTCTCAATTGCAGGCAGATCCAAATTCCACCAAGGGCTATTCGTGGCAGGATGATATTCTTTGCTACAAGGACAGAGTCATAATATCACCAACATCCACCTTCAAAAGTTGCATTTTGGCAGAATTGCACTCATCTCCCATTTCAGGACATTCGGGCTTTCAGAAGACGTATGCTCGCACCAGAAGATCATTTTTTTGGATAGGCATGAAAAAGGACATCCTTACTTTCGTAACCGAATTCGATGTCTGTCATGCCAGAAAGGGGAAACCGTCAAAACACCAGGCACATTACAACCATTGCCCATTCCGCCATCAATTTGGACGGAGGTTTCTATGGATTTCATTACAGGTCTTCCAAAGTCAGGGAACAAGTCAGTCATCATGGTGGTTGTGGACCGATTGTTGAAGTATGCTCATTTCTACGCTCTTCCCCACTCGTTTACACAAACTTTGGTTGCTCAATCTTTTATGGATTAGATCTTCAAATTGCATGGCATGCCCACTTCTATTGTGTCCGACCGCGACCCGATCTTCACCAACAATTTTTGGTAGGAACTCTTCAGAATACAAGCACTCAACTAAAACTCAGTACTTCCTATCATCCGCAAACAGATGGTCAAACTGAAGCTGTCAACAAATGTCTAGAAACCTACCTTAGGTGGTTTACTTCAGAAAAAAAACACCTTTGGGTACAGTGGCTACCTCTGGCTAAATGGTGGTATAACACCAACTATCATGCCACCACCAAAATGACTCCCTATGAAGCAGTATATGGTCAACTCCCACCTTCACCTACTTCGTATCTCAAGGGATGCTCAAAAGTATAAGAAGTGGATCAAATCCTACAACACCGCGCAACCATGCTTGCCCATCTTCGAGAGATCTTCATCAAGCTCAGAACCGCATGAAGCAATAGGTAGACCAGCATCGCTCAGAGCGCCAATTTCAAGAAGGGGATCAGGTCTTTTTACGGCTCCAACCATATAAGAAAACATCACTCAAAGACAAGGGATGTCAGAAACTCTCTCCCAAATTCTACGGACCATATCAAGTACTTCAACGCATTGGAGAAGTGGCCTACAAGTTGGCTTTGCCACCTACTGCAAAAATCCATCCCGTTTTTCATGTCTCATGCCTCAAGAAAGTGATTGGGAACAATTGCAGAATTCAGACTAGTCTACCGGAATTGGACGAAGAAGGGTCCATCTGGCTTCAACCAGAACATGTCCTCGACACACGAGTCAAGCAACTGCGCGGCCACATGATTAAGGAAGTCCTAGTCAAATTGAAAGACACCGCTCTAGAAGATGCAACTTGGGAGCCAGCCACTATTCTGCAATAGTTTCCGTAGCTTCAGCCTTGAGGACAAGGCTAGTCTTAAGGGGGTGGGCATGTTAGGGTCCCACCCTAACCCCCTTATCTATGTAATGGGACCACGTCATAGTCAAGAGTCAATAAAGCCCGTATTAATAATTGTAAGTGGTTAATCCGCAATTACTAACGGAACTCTGGAATATGACGAAGTACGAAGTAACTCTGACAAAGAAAAGGTGATTGTACCATGAGGAAAGGCTCATTAGAGTTGGCTAGAAATATGACCGTTGGAAGGAAAATGCTACCGTTAAAAGGAAATTTCCATTAAGGGGCATGAGAGAACAAAATTTATGAAGCACAACTGGTTGTATCTAGCCCCATACCTGCATTAAATGAGAAAATATTGAAGCAATCATGATGTTGGAATTCAAATTTGTTATAAAAACCATATCCCTTCCACATTTTACACTTCACTATTCAGAGAAGTTGATAAATTTCATCTAAGTGTGAAGAAATATATTGTGTATCTGAGATGAGTTTTGAGGAACTTGCTGGAATATTTGTAGAGAAAGGATTAGCGGGTATTATGGAAGCACAAGGAGAAAAGGTACCCATGTCTCCAAGGCACCAAAGGTCACCAAGAAATTAGATACCCACAAAACCATAACCACGGAAGAAGCAGGAGAAGAGACCAGCTAAGGTCTCTAGGGTGGAACTTAGAACATCCCCAAGGAATAAAAAACAAAAGGACGCCTACACAAAGAACAAAGAAGACAAGGGGGAGAATCTTGTGCAGAAAAGAAAGAAGTCGATGTAGTAGAAGGCACCTCAGCAGATCAATGATTGTTAAGAGGAGGATGAATTTTACCACATGGAGAAAGAGGATGAAGATATTCTTGTTGTGCTTCCACCTTACATGCCACCAAAAAAACAAAATTTTAAGTTAGTTAAAGAACCAAAGGAAGGCAAGAATTCCATGTACACTCCATTACTGTCGAGAGAAGTACCATTTGATGGTGAAGTGTTGGGGAAGATCCCCCAACTAAAGATGGAAGACTGGGACTTTAAAGATCGGTGAAAATACCCTCAATTTGAACCAAGTAGATATTTGAAGCAGGTTCAATATCCAGAATGTGTAGTCATGAGGTTGGAGCCATTCTAGTGGTCTGCAGGATTCCAGAGAGTGGGCCTCTTGAATATACTGAATGTGCCACACTTGGTTGAAGCACATATAGTACAATCTGTGTGCAACAACTCCTTGCACTATTACATGATGGATGCACTTGGCTAGGGATGAGGATCCCGATCGATGACATGTTAATAAGAAAAATCACAGCATGGCCTCATCAAGGAAAATACCCTGTAGAAGAATTTGTGGGTAATAATAAGGACAAGGAAATGGAAAAAATGATGAAGGAAAAGTTCATATTAGTAAAGAAGTCACGAGGATATGACATCACATCCATCGATGACCAATGAGTGTGTTTCTCCGCACATCTTGGCAGGCAAGATAATGAGGAAGTTCAGGGCCAATGAGGTGTCTGCAACTATAGTATCTTTGGTTGCGTAGTGCAATGTAGGGGCTTAGTTTAACCAAGCTACCTGTCTGTGCAAGGAATTTTTAATAGATTTCAAGGAAGCACAAGAAGAGGGGAAGATGTTCCATTATGCTTGGCTGATAATCCTCATCGCGCTAATTGCATAGAAAGAACCAGAAGGCTTGCAGTTTCCAGCTGTCAAGGTGGATGTTTGTGAAGCAGCGAGGTATGATTCCCTTTGGTTTACTAAGGAGCCAACACATGCAACAAAAAATAGGATTTTCTTCATGTTTGTTGGGCCTAAAAAAAGTCCTTATTCTCACTCCATTATTCACCAATACCTTCACAGGACTTCCATATTACCTTCATGTCACCTCCATTCCACCTCCACATCATTACATTTACCTCATCATTGGGTTATAACTATGTTTTTCCAAAGTTTATTAATTCTTAACATTTTAAGGTCGATTTATGGTTAAACTTTAGAAAATAATATGCTTATACTTATACCTAACAATTAGAATGAGTTTGTTGACATGCGTAGGTACAAAGGAAGCTTCCAAGGCATCTTTATGTGGCCTTGAATGATCAAATTCGAATATGATAAGATAAGCCTGATGGAAAAGATCATGATCTCATGGAGAAGATCAAGGACAAAAGGGGGTTATGTGTCTAGATGGTTGAGAGATGTATGGAACTAAAGAGAGATTAGTTGATCATCATTATGAGTTTGTTATCTCAGCCCATTGTATAAATAGGAGTACCTCCTCCATTCCAAAGGAGAGGATTCTTGGAGCATGTATCCAACTTATGATGGAATAGAATAAAGCTTCATTTTACATAAATTTCCATTCTATAGTTTTAGATATAAGTTGTCTTAATGTAGTATGTGGAATAGTTTGTCACTTTGTTCTTAAGAGAATTGAGATCACTCTAAAAGGATCAAAGAAACATTTTATTTTAATAGATCTTGTTTCATTTAATTGTTTAGATGTTTGAAGGTTTGTTTGTGATTGATGAATGAGTTTTAAATTAAAATCTTATCAGCATGTGAGGGGACAAGCAAGGGTCTAAGTTAGGCTCTCTCTCCATTTGATTTACATGATAATTGAAATTCATTCTTTTTCTTTTAAGTTTCAAGTTATTTCATTTCTTATGCTTATGAATGAATCTTAGTTTAGTTTGGATTAGTATATGAGGGGACAATCAAGGGACTAATTTAGTCTCTCTCTCTATTTGAATCTGAACAACAATTAAAATTCTTTCTCTTGTCTTTATTTCAAGTTTTGGTTTTATGTAATCAATGATTTCTTTTCAATTTATAATACTATAGGGAAGGACAACTAGGACCTCCTCAATTAGGAGCCTCTTCCCTCGCATATTATATTGAATCAGAAATCATTTAGTTAGACATAGAGTTAGTTGCCTACTCCTGCATATGTTTTGCTGGTATCATCACAAGCTTACGAGTATCCTTGGTTGATAATTTAATGAAAGCAATTTAAGCAATTAAATTTCCCAACAATGGTGATGGACATAGATCTACACATGGTGGGAATCATCATCCAAGGTTTTCACCTAGTTTATATATGCAGTATTGTCACATTGCAAACTTTAAAGCGGACTTCCATGGAGCCTATGTCAAGGAAATGAAGGACCCAACTAGGACATGGCACCCACTTCCATACTTAGTAATTGAAGTGATATGATCGTCACAGTACAACAATGTTCGGAAGAGTGGATGACTCCACCTGGTGGAGCGATTGGAATAGAGAAGGGTACCTTGCAGGATGTAGGTACAAGTGGAAAGGATGCAGAGATAAAAATAGATGAAATAGAGCAGGAGCATGAGGAACCTCTCAGTGATGCAAGAGTATGAGAAGAGTCACCTTTTATTGTCAGAAGGAGAGACACAACAACTGCAGTAGGCAAGAGGAAAAAGAAGAAAGAATATAAGTCCAAGGGTGCATAAGTGCTTTTCCTCACTGATGGGGACATTGATGAGATCAGAGAGAAGGTCCAGGAGATCACAATAGAGACCTAGGAAATAATTGATGATAAATATAGTATGGTATTGGCTGAGGTACAATAGGGAATCGTGGAGTTGAAAGCATTACCACAAGTAGAAAGACAACCAGAACAAATAACTAGGCCACCGCAGATAGAGCAAAGAATAGAAACACAATTCAGTGTTAGAATTTTGCAGGTGCCAGTTGCCCCATTTCGGTGGTACACACCAAAGGCTAAAAAATGAGCCAAATTATGGAAGACTGTCAGTATAAATATTGTCGCACTTCCCATTCAGGTGTTGCACGAATTCCATTTAAGCTTAACAACTGAGTTGCAGGAGTGGGAATAACAAACCTAGACATTAACAATGCAGGTAGAAAAGGACAAAGTTTCATTGAAGAAGGAGCTGGAGCAAGTGGACAAGAAAAGAGACGAAGCATGTGAGAAGCAAAAACAATTGGAAAATTCCATCAAATATAGTTGCAACACAGTCCCAGACGTAAAGGTTGGTGAGGAGGAACCATCAACAAAAAAGGTCATGAAGCTCATCCTCGTGATCAAGGAATCAAAGAATACATTGGAGAAGATAAAATTTGAGTATGAAGTGTAGATATGAGAACTACAAATAAGGATGCATCCACCCACACCACCAAAAGTGCGGGATAAGAGGTATAAAGGCTTACACGAAGCATTTAAATGCATCTTCGACACAATGGTAGACTGCGAGAAATTATTGGATGATACGTTGCAGATTTGGACCTCACAGTAGGAGGATCCAAACATCCAAAATACCGAGGAGGAATTACTGGTGAAACAGAAGTAGCACAAATATTAATTGTTGTAAAGACCCTACCAGTCTTATAGAAACTCACTGGTCTTACCGAAGGGAAGAACCTCCAAAAATAGATAGATTATCTTCGTAGGAAGGAGAAAATTTAAGCAAGGAATCAGCTGTCACAGGGTGACGCCCTCAAGCTATCTAAGACAATGGATGAAGGGCTAAAAGAGTTGAAGAAAAGGGAGGTAGAAATATTGCAAAAGGCTACTGGCCCAACCACATAGGTATCACTGGAGGAGGTGCAAAAAAAAGAGAAACAAATGGTAGAGATAGTCCAATAGTATAATGCAGTCTACAATAGAATTGCTATGAAAATCAAAGGAACTACAACTGAGTGACTCAGGACGAGTCATGGGTGAGTGTTGGGGGCCTATTGCACGCATCCCAAACTGGTCCAAGTTTTGGGTCAAATACTCCACATTTTGAGGAGCAGAGCGCGTGGAGCTAGAAAACATCTATTCATCATGCAATGTTTATGGTATTTGGGTTGGGTCAAAATTCCCTTATTTTGTAACAAGTTTCAGGTATAAGCCATTGTTTTGTTGGATCCATGGTATGTGGACCGTGGCTTTGTAGTAAGGAAGTCTATATAAAGAATATGTAATACTTTGTCGAATATAAAAGAACCAACTAAGCATAGATTGTTCGTATTCTTTGTCTTGAGTCCATATTTTTGGAGGAAGGCTCCATAGCTGAGTGCGTAGAGGCCTTGAAGAGTCTTCCATTGAGTGTGAAGGCCACTTGGTCTTGGGTGCACAAGTCAAGGATGATGTTAAAGAGAGACTCCATACAGGTTGGAAGAATTTTTATATTTGTTGAAAAAACCTGTGAATAGTTTTTTGAAACCAACGTTTCGGACTAACTTAGTGGGTCCATCATCAAGGCAATGTGATTTGTATTTTGAGAAGAGAGAGTGTGAAATCATGGAGCTATTAATAGTTAATTGAGAAAAATATTTGATGTCTTGAGAAGACATCAAATAGTTTTCTCAACTAACTATTATAGCTCCATGATTTCACGCTCTCTCTTCTCAAAATACAATTCACATTGCTTTGATGATGGACCCACTAAGTTAGTCTGAAACGTTGGTTTCAAAAATCTGTTCACACGTTTTTTCCACAAATATAAAAAAGGTCAAGGATGAGCATGTATTGAAGATCTTTATTAATAAAGAAGAAGTTTTGGTGAAGTATTGTGTATATTTTTGTGTTCCTTCTCTATTGTTATTAATATTGTTATGCATGGTTTTTACTAAATTATGTGAAATAATACTTGTTATATTGTTTCCTATTATATCTATGCATAAGTACCAATCTGTATAGTTAATCATCAACGTGAAGTTATTCATGTATGCAAAGTTGTAGGTAGATATAAGACATAAGTGAACACATAGATGCCACAACGCGTGTATCCCTTTGTTTGTAGAAACTTGGTTCTGCAACCTCCCGTAACCACTTCAGGTGAGACTGCGATATGATTGTAGGTCGTTGCCAAAAGGGCCAGTGGTTGAGGTTTTGTTGGTGTGCAGTATACTCTGAAACTGGTTCAATCCCCCTTAAACCAACAATACCTCTTGTTGATAACTCTTAATATTACTTGACACACAATGTATAATGTTACGTACTTGACGCATCACGATTTCATAGTTACCTACCACTTTCAGAACAACAATGTTGAGGTCAATGGCCTTCTGTAAGCCCAAGACGAGTGTTTCATACTCTGTAGTTTTTTTCATGCACTCAAATTCTAAGCAACTAGAGATCAAGTGTTTTCTCTACAGGGGGTCTACTAAAACACAACCATATCCAGAGCCCTCATGTGTCTTGGATCTGCCAAAGTACATTGTCCACATACCATATGTAAAATAACTACTTACTACTACTACTGCTACTAGTACTACCAACTGTACAAAGTTCATTATCACTAGTTGGACATGGAATGAGATCCAACTATGTGTGTAGTGGAACTGGGGATGGATTTACAAGCTAGCACCCCAACTGTGTATCCTCGAAATAATTGCCAAAAATAAGTTCTTCGAAAGCCATTGGCTCGCTATGCCCATTCAAGGGGGTCACTGTGTGCTTCATGTATCTCTTTGAATCTACCCAGATTTGATTCTTCCTACCTCTGTAGGAAAGCCATAAGTGTGATCAATATGTCGTAAAGTACTATTTCTTGTTTCTTGACCAGTCTCTGCTCAGTAACACTCCATATGCTTCTGAAATGTCCACAATTATAATGTTGATGCATTAGTGAAATTGTTCATTAGTTGATAACCAGATGATGACATCCCTCAATTCACAAATTGTTGGAACATGAGTTATCTCCTGCTAAATGATTTGTTCATCTGCCTTGTACCATTTAGTATTAATCTTATTGGCCACGGATAGTGGCATGACATTTACTGATACACCAGAATCGACCAAGAAATTGTGTACATTGAAGTTGAATATTTAGAATGTTAATAAGAATTGTGGGCAGAGTGTGGATACCTCCAAGTGGAGTGAGTTAAGTACAGATGCGAGAGTGTCAAGAGACTTACTACATCCCTTGTTTGAAGAGGTAGCATTACCAATAGAATTTTATCCAAGTGCCCATAGAAGGATGGCCCGCTGGCTTGTGATCTTTATAGGTTCGACCAGGGAGATGTTTGCATGAACCTTATTCATATCTTCTACAATGTTTTAATATACAACAGGAATATTGATAGAGGTGTCCAGGGATGGAATTGGGTTTATGGTTTCTGAAGGGATGGTTCTGTCTTTACTGTTTTTGGAAACAATTTTTGTTGGGCTTGTTTTCCAGGACTTGCTCTGAGTGTTTTGTGCTAATTTAGTCAGAGGATTTAGTTTTCTTAACAAATTTATTTTGAATTTCTATTTCGGAACCTCAATCATAGTGGTTTTCCCTTGAATTCTCAAGTTGTATCAGTTACTCTGCTTCTAGGCTAGACCATCACTCAGAGGTTCCTTATCGGAAATACTTTTCTGGGCTACGAGAATGAAATGATAGATTTTTACTACATTCCCAGTGCTTGGAGATCCATCAAATGATGTAGCATATTCCTTCTCTTCATCGGGATCAACCTATTCCTCAACCATGACTGAATCAACAAAATGTGTAATTATTCTACTTGCGAGCTGATTCCACTGTGGGCACATCTTTTCCAAATGATGCTCATAATGAAATGTGGAGTATGAATCCATGCCAATTTTTTCAATGTTCGGCACCACATTGGAACTTTGCACATATTTTTCTGGTTGATTTCTACTCCTGCTGGAAGTTGCATTCCTTCTAATAATGAACCTTGGGGGCCTGCTGCTCATGGTAGTCTCGTTTGTCCTTTTTTAGAGTTCATCCATTTCAGTGGTTAGGTAATTGATGAGATGAGTAAGTATTTCAAGATCATTTGGATCCTTTTCCTTAGCCTTTCTTATGGAGGCCTGAGACCTCTTACTTGTGTCTTTGGAGTCCGTTGTGGGTTCATCATTATGATGACTCCAATAGTGCGCAGGTCCTTCTCAATGGAAATAGCCTCTTCATAATTTTATGTTAATGTTGGTCCCATGGTTCACTTTACAAGCTACAGAATACTTGTTGGCAAGGCATAAGTGTAGTAGTCTATGGTGATGGAGTGATGAGGGTTTGTGTCCTCGAAAAACTTGTTCAAGTTGTGATTGAACCTCTGATTGAAATATTTAACCTTTTCCATCTTCTCCGTCATAAGACTACCCGAATTCTTCAATAACATGGCAGGGGTCTTATCTTCAACAAAATTTTCAAGAAATATTCTTTTGAATGCCCTCCAGTTCTGGATGGATTTTGGAGGAAGCTTGTGGCACCATACAACTTCTATACCATCTAAGGTACATGGAAAAAGTTTTCATGCAACATCATCGTAACATACCTAAAGTGTTTGCATATGTAGGTAGAAGTTATCCAGGTGGCTTCAGCCTTTACTATCTTGTCAGGGTTTTATTTTAATAAGAGATTCTCTGCATGCTTCGACATGTTGTGCAGGACACCCAGAAGTCCCAATGGGCCCTGAGCCATCGAATCCAGATTTTAATCTGCCATGTCTTCTTCTTTGTTGTCCTCATGTTCCTCTTCTGAATATGATGGTTCCTCTTCTTCTTCTATTTGTCTTCCTCTTCACCTGTGTCGTCGAAGTTTGAACTCAAGAGTAAGGGGTTACCTCCTCCTCCTTCGTGAAAGAGTGGAGGCTCTTCTTCCCTCTCAACAACATCTGTTAGTTCTTTAAGAGTGGCAAGGATTACTTCTTCAACATATGAGAGCACTACTCCTCTGAGGGTGGTCTTGTTCTTCTTTGGAGAATGTTGAAGAGAGATTAGTCCCAGAATCAAACCAACAACCTTTGCAAACAGATGGGTGATGGGGTAGACAACTTGATGTTGATCATATAGAATTTCATGTTTAGGCTTGGGTGGTGAAGAATTACCAACTTCTTAATTACTAGTAGGGGAGACAGAGTGAACATTGCTGCCTTGATGACAAGATGGATGAGTGGGGTCGGTGGGACAATCAGCCATAAAATATAGGCTACCCTCCTTCTAGTGCCAAAAATGTTGGCGATGCTGGACCCACCAACATTCAAGGGATCTTCATTATATAAAGTTCTAATCGGACCTCACACCATTTGGTGTAGGAGTCCCATGCAATATAAAGGCCAAGTTACCAAATACTTAAAGATCTACCTTGGCTCTAGCTATCATCACAAGAGAGTAATGCAATGGTATCTTCGGAAAGGAAGGTGAGTGTTCAACGCAACTGTGTCTAGGTTATCTTACTACGAAAGGGGGAAAAAGTGAGCCTCTAAGTGACAGGTAATAGTACCAGCTAGGAAGAGGAACACATGAAACAGAAAGACCTATCCAACATCCAGTGGAATATTCCACAATGGATGTGACAGTCATTACAACCAATGAATAAGGGAAGATCTGTCTAACATCTGGTGGAATAGTCCACAAGGATGAGAAAATAGTAACAACCATTACAACACATTCCCAACATGATAAGAACTCAAATAACTTAAATAGTTCAAGTATCTTAGTACATATGAAAGAAAACATGAAATACAAGCGTTCACATCATAGTCTTACAAACGTTCATAAATCACACATGAAGAACATGATGGCCTTAAAAGGCTTCTGTTATTAAGAAAATGTTCCAAGATACATATTTACATTGTACATCACTAGCCTCAGTAGTGGGACGTTGGCCCAATCACTCCTTTCTCCTCAAAGAACTAGCTGGTCCCTCTAATGCCTTATGGAACGAGCCAAGGTGAAAATTCCTTTTCTAATACAATGAGGGGGTGTATATAACCAAGGGGTAGTGCTTATCCTCTTGTGAATATTTTACTACCCTCATGACTATTCAACATCCTATGACTTTTCAATTTACATGACTCTTCATATTCATGTGTGTCCATTGGACTTCCACTTTATAATATATTTGATTTACAATATACATGGCCCACAATGGTGATGTGGCATATGAGAACTCATGACACAACTTGAAATGAACCTACTGACATGGGTTGTCTTGATGATGTGGAAATGTCAACCCCCTATTGCTGCCAAGTGATAGATGTTTTCTTGGATATGCTTTCTCTTCTCTTGCGCATATCTAGATGTTGTAGGGTCTTCAATGATATTCGATCTTGGAAGGTGGTTTCACATTTGTGTTCATTTTTATTGCTCTTGGTAGGTTCACTCGTCTGTTCAACTACAACTAAGTCTCTAGGCATGCTTCCCTCCTTTTTCTCCTCCATCATCTCACCATGACATGATAGTGTATCTGTTCCTGCCAAGGAAAATTTTAAGGATGGAAAATTTTCGTGAAGTTTAAAAACATTGACAAATCTCACTAATCCCTACTATGCAAACTGTAAAATGTTCATTTATATATTGGTAAAATTATTCAAATTTATAATGATTTTATATATAGTATCTATATAATGTTGGCGATTTTTAAGGTAAAATATTTTATATTCTAAAATTTGGGCAAATCGTCTTTTATAAAAATAGGAAATTGGCGAATCTTTTTTGTGGAAAAATCATGGAAAATTAGCCCACTGGGTGAAGATTAGCCCTTAAAATTTTCGATGGTTCTTGCAATTCACTCATGATGAGACAAAATAAATCTGAAAACTCCCTATCCTAAGATGATGCATTATTATCCATGAACTAAGCCTAGGACAAGTGACAGGCTAGGAGATAGGGCCCATGAACTGTGCATTGCATAGTTCCAAATGAGAGGGAGAGAGATTGATTATTGAGACTGCGTAGAGAGCAACCGAGGCTTAACTGAGAAACTTTTCAGCACAATCCTCGTTGGGAAAAGAAGCTACACAGTGGCCATTGGGAGTCAAGATTGTGTAGTTTTAGCCAATAGTGGGTGATGCAGGATGAGGACTTAAGGGGTCAGTTTTGTGCAATTCACAGAGGAAAGGGGGATTGGGTAGCAGAGAGATTAGAGGACAAATCTGCGTAGTTCTTTGTGTGAGTGAGCTTCGATTGGGGGAGAGAATCAGAGGACACCTCTGTGTAGTTTTGGAGTCAAAGGGAGGTTGGGTTATCTACGCATTGTGGGGTTCCAACAGGTAAGGGGAAAATCCTAAGGACTGAAAGTGCAAAGTCTTCAGTTTAAGTCAAACTTGGGAGGAGCAACTACGAATTCTGAGGATCGAGGAAGGTTGTTGAGCTTTGCAATTGCGCAGTGTGATAACCCTGGAGGATAGTGACTACAAACTGTGTAGTTCTAGATAGAAAGGTCATAACACTAAGGGATGAGACTACACAATGGACAATTGAATCATGGTCAGGTGAAGGTGAGTTGCCTGGTTGGGGAGATTTTTAGAAAAATGGCTAAGTTCCAGAGGAAGGCAGACTTGTGATGAAATTGAAATCATGATCAAACACTTAGAATAATTCGATGACATGACAACATAGACCACTAGATCAAATGACAAATCATTCCCTTCATGTGACTCACTCATGAAAAGAAGCGATAAGTGCGACACTTGAGATAGACTTGAGGACGATTGTGACAACACTTGTGCAAGAGTGCTCAAGGATTTGTGTATGAGTGTGATGAATGTTTACATGCCTAGGAAAACTGAAATACACAAATACCAACCTTCGAAAGCACCGGAAAAGGTCCGAAATCATGGAAAAATAGTTAAGTATGCCAAAAGATGATAATTGATCCAACAAGTGAAAGGGGCCAAAGGACTTTGACAAATCTCATGAAATGAGCTTAAGTGTTTGCAACAATCAAGGGAAAGACCAAGGAGGGCTCCAAAATTTGACTGCAAGAAAAAATTTTGGAGGGTGTTGCAGCCTCTACAACAGTTTTATTTTTATATTTGTTAACTTATAAAAAATAGTACAATTTTAAAAATATTTTGTTTTTTTAATGTTTTTATTTTACCATTATGATGGAAAACTTTGATCTATGCACAAACCCTAACCCTCCATAAGATTCATATGAAAATATTAGTCAACATAATATTAACTTAAAAGCTTAAATATCATGTTTAGAGACACTAAGAGATCCATATCATATTTCAATGTCAACTTCACTATATAGCATTATGTCTTTCAATGATGAAGGTGATGGTTTCTTATAAGATATATTTGAATATAGTGTTAGGTTGATAAATTATTAGTATTGAATCAACATTAGTAAAGGAAAAGTGAAGTGTTTTAGTATAACCAAAGAGATAATTATTAAATTATTTATTTACCCTAAATCCAACCTACCATCTAACTGAACAAATATGTATCTTTGCATGGAAATTTAGTGCAAATTCCAGACATCAAAAGACATATATGGATATGTATCAACATTAGTAAAGGAAATGTGAATTTTTTTAAATAACAAAACACATGATTATTCAGTTATTTATTCACCCCACAGGTGTCCTCCAATTCTCTAGAACCATTAGTGCAAATTACAAGCATAAAAAGACCACTATATGGATAATTTTTCTATGACATTTGATAAACCCTCCCTACAGTAACAAGGAAGTTTATTTATATTTCTTCATAAATTATCAACTAAATTTGTTTTGGGTCTTCATGTGAATTATTTTAACATTGGAGAATACCATCAGTATGGTATATACATTACTAAGGATCAAGTAAGGGCTAAGTATAATCCATTAAAATGATTATTTAATTTTAGGAATATGCCTAACCCCTAACCACATTCACTTAGAATTTGGGTGACTAGTATTACAATATGATCCTTACACAATTTACTTTGGCATAACACATTTGTTACATCATCCCTTTGGGAGCCATAATTTGATGATGTTTGTAATTTCAACTCATTGACCCTATTATGTTATGCTTAGTCATTAGTCTACCCGCTAAAAGATTCAATGATGTGTAATTTCTTGTTGGTATTATTAATATACATCTTAGGTATGCATATGCTAGCTACATATCCACACATCATACAAATGTGCTAGTATTCTATGGTCTATCATGCTAGATAAATCTTAAATGTAACTTTATCATTAGTCCTTGATCTTGATTAATGATTAATTGACATAACTTTATGATTATTGCTTAAGCTTGATTAATTATTAATTGGCATAAATTTATTAATGATTGTCTGACATAAATTTATTAATGATTAATTGACATAAATTTATGATTAATCCTTAATCTTGATTAATAACTAATTAATGTTATAGACTTTAAAGTATAACCTTATGATTAATTTAATATTAAATTAAATTGTTCCCTCACATGCCTAATTGATTTTTGACTAGATCATTGAGATTTTTTGGTTATTTTATTGTGTATTATTTATTATTATTTAGGGAGTTGTCTTTTTTTTTTTAATCTTGTATGTTGGGATGGGGGATGAAGACTTTAGTTGGGGAGGCATTATGACTTTGTAGGTGAGCCATTGATGGGGAATATATTTTGGAGATTTGTAAGGGATAAATGAAGTGAGGTAGAGAATGGTGTGGGCTCTCTTTTCATCTAGAAATTTTGTTTTGAGTCCAAGGGAGGAGAACTATTGGGTCACTGATTTGTCATCATTTTCACTTGTCTTTGTCATTCATTAAGCCATTACTTCCAACCATCCATTGCACCATTTCACTCACTTGCCACCATTTTCACCATAATTCTTCATGATGTGTCTCTATATGTCTAAGTGGTTATTTAACATCGTTTTCCTTTATTTTTAGTAGATTAAGAAGAATTTTACATGTTTTTAACTAATCACAGTTTAGGAAGTTCAAGTTTCTGCAGTTTTATTAATTTTCCATAGCCACCTCCATGGTTGAGGTAATATCATTGCTCTAGAAGGAAATCCGTCACATGGGCATTATTTCTAAAGGTTCCAATATGGATATCTATTCGTGAAATACTACCCAGATCGCACGTGTGGACCTCCAACATCAAATCAAGGGAAAAACATATCAGGTTTGACCAGTCAACTTCAAACACATTTTCTGTGCAAACAAAAGCGAATTTTGGGAAAAAAAAACATGGGTTTTGTTTAGAACAAACCCAGTTAGGTTTTACATTAGCATTTTTCTCAAAGTCAATACTATTTGAGAGATTTTCGAAGATATTTGGAGACTTATTTTGTATATTACATGGTGTTGTGGCCACAACTACCACCCTATTAAAACATGCTCTGAGAGCAAATTTTTGAATGGGTCCCCTAGTAGTTTGATTTTTCATTTGTCGGAATGATCTATTTCATTACAAGGATGTTAACTCTTTGCCTACTCAGATTTTCCATGCCTGATGGCTAAGCCATTGAATAAACCTTCACTGCAATGGTTCATTCCTAACACGGCCTAACCCTTTATTCACTCCCTCCATCAGGACCTTTTAATCTTCACAAACATGCATGATGCGTTTATGCCCACACAAACAATCACCCCCACCCTTATTATAATCGTCAATGTGCTTAACTCATAAAATATTCCATTGCGTCCTTTTTCTATCATAATTCCTCATAACCGAAATACTCCATAAAATAGGCGTAAACCATTTTTGGCCCATCACAAATGACACAAGGCATTCATGGCTTTCGGACCCGATGGGTTTTATTAACTCAAATGTATACATTTTAGGTTCGGAGCCCATCGCAATTCGCTATCGGCCAAGCCCCAAAGCTATGTGTATAAAGAGCGTGTATATCTTTTGGACTCGCTGATTATTATGGATTAGAGTGTATAACATTTCAAATCTAGCCCTTGGGCCAGACGTGGTATCTCCATATATTCCTTTGTTCTCGAAAAAACGTTGAAATCACGATTTTCAAAGGCAAGTCTATATTTCAGACCCGACGGCGTTATAAACCATCATATATAATATATATTATAATATATATTATATATATATTATATATATTATATTATTTATTATATATATTATATATATATTGAGTCTGAAAGCCCTGTCGTATATCGCAATCGACCTAAGTCCAAGGTTTATGCATATATATGGCACGCCACTGGCCTCCGGACCCGACGACATTATTAACCGCATTGTATACATTGTCGGGTTTGGGGCCATATCGCATATCGCATATCGGTAGAAGAGGTGAGGTAGACCTAGAGTCAAGAGCTTTTGCGTAAATATTGCCTCTAAAGAGGAAAAGGGGATTTTTGGCTTGGAGAAGAACAATTTTGATTTATTGTGAATAAAGGGGACTGTTTGGTTCAAGGAGGAGCCATATTTTCAGACTCGTTGTATTGTTTTGGATCAGAATGTTATTACTGGCATGAATGTAAATGTGATTTGTATTTATGCATATTGATGACTTATAGTTCACTATTAGTCTTGTTAAATTGAATGTGATTCAGTTTCATGGTTAACTTGTGAATGCTCTCTGATTTTAAACCAAGTTAAACATTAGTTGCAAGTTTTAATTCCATAGAAGAATGTGGATTCCTATATGAGTGATTGGATTGCAATTTAGCTTTAATACAATCTTTTCCAGCTGTGAATTCAGTAATTGATTCATTTGGACTTGAATCTATACATGATGTTTAATCTTCTTTATCACGCTCCTGCTGAACATATATATGATGTTTAAACCTCTGTATTATGCTTTTGCAGGATAGACTAGGAGAGTTAAGACTAGATTAGAGTAGTTAGAAGTAGTATAGATAGGATTTAATACATAGAGGTTAGCTATTTTATTTTGTTGATTTAATTGAAGTATTCCTCCCGGAAGCGATCTTTCCACATGTTAAAACAGTTTATGGGGTCCCTTAAAACCCGTCAGAGCTAACCATTCCAAACGAAAGAAGGTCTAATTGGGGCTTGTGATCGAGTTAGTTCCCCTTGTTGGCATAGCGCACATAAGCCATGTCAAGAGATTAGTGTTAGAAGGAGGGCCTGAACCGCTATCCCCAGCTTTTCAAGATTTCATATATAAGTGGCACGCATGGATTCAAAAGGATTAATGGATGGATCTTAAATCTCAGAGAGATCCTGCCACACATTTGAAAGAGCCTCATTTTGAAGAAATAAAGACCACTCTAAATCCTATTTCCGGGTCACCCAAGGAAGAGAGACTGTGGGAGTATTCTACCACTCAAGAACAACTAGTCAAATTGCTTACTCAGGCTTACGCTTGTTCCCTCTCTCAGCTTCCCATCTTTCACTCTTTACCTTCGACAACTAAGAGAAAGCCAAGGATCTTTACCCTGAGTGAAGATACATCTGCAACCACTTATATCGAAGATATTATGATAGAATCCTTGCAAAGTATCGACACCCCTTGGGAAGAAATTCCTGAGGATTCCCCTTTTAAAGGTAGTTCCTCACTTTGTTTTGAGAATCCTAATGGAGAAGCCTCCAACCAAAACATCCCTACCCCTAATATGGCCAACGTTCCTCCTCCAGGTGGGAATCAACCTCCACCTCCTCCTCCCAGTGGGAATCAACCTCCACCTCCTCCTCCCAGTGGGAATCAAGCCCCACCTCCTCCAGGAGCACTCCCTCCCTGGCTTGCACAGGATGTTGTAGTGGTACCTGGGCAGTAGCATCCCTTACCTAAAAATGTAGAAAGAGTTTTACCTAATTTCGACCTTGAGTGGGGAGATACCACTGATAACCATATTCGCTCTTTCTTCCTAGCCTTGCGTAGGTTGGGGGTCACCGATCAAGATGTGGTGTGCCACCTATTCTCTTTTACTTTGACTAGTGTAGCCTCCACATGGTATTTTAGTTTGAGAATAGGGTTGATTACCTCTTGGGATGCTTTTCAACAGGCCTTTTTAGACAAGTTTGGTGATGACAAAACACTTGCAACATTAGTTTTATAACTATCCCATCTGGAAATGCAAACCAATGAGAAAGTCAAGGATTTTAACATCCGATTCATCACTCTATTCAACAAAATCCTAGCTAATGCTAGACCCATTGATGAAGTGCTGATGGAGTTTTATGTCTCTGCTCTCTGTGTCCCTATAGTGATGTGGGTTAAATGGAGTAATGTGCAAACCTTACAAGGTGCTATCAATGAAGTGGTGAAAGTTGAAAATGAAATGATCAGCCTTACAACATGTCATTATACAATTGAAGTGAAGAAAGCCTCCCAATCATCCAAGAAGAGCAGTGGGAATGGAAACAAAGTGACTGAGACCAAAGAAAAGGATGCCATAGATGTGGAAGGTTTGCATCGGATCATTAAGAAACTAACAAACACAGTCATCGATATGAAAAGAAATGCTGGAGAGAGTACAAGTGGGAAGGTAGGAGATTATAATAATAGAAAACCCTTCAAACCTTTCTATCGAAAGAAAATAGACGGTGATCATGGTCAACTTGCACTGCCTGCTCCACCTAATGAAGGGGCTTTAAACACAGAAGAGTTAGCTCTTATTGGATTGCTCCTTATCAAAGAAGAACCTATACTAGAGCTCAAGCCAGAATAAGGAGATGAGGAAGAATACCCAGTAGAAGAAACCTCAGATGAGGAAACCCAAATTAATGTGTTGAGGGATTTCCATAGTGATGAGAATGACAACGAAGGAGATAACACTGCAGAAATAAATGCTAATGAAATCCACATGCGAAGTAAAAGACTACTTCCAGGTTCTCCTAGAGTTCCTATCGAGAAGAGTAGGCCTGGCAGTCAATCCAAGAATACCCCTGTTGGAAGTCACCCAGAGAAAGAAAATGCATCTCCCACTGCAACAAAGGCTACTCAAGATGGTAAACGCCCACCTAAGAATGGAAAAACAGGTTTGTTTACTCTTCCCTATCCTATTTATAACATTGATTACAATTTTGTGGATGATCCCAAGAAGTCTAGGGCTAATATCACATATTTTGACTTGTTAAAATTAACGCAGCAAAGAGATTTGCTGTTGAAAGATATGAATGAACTGTAAAGCCCCCCCCACCTCAAGCACCGAAACCAAGAAGCCAATGTCCAAACCTGTTAGTACAACTAGTGCAACCAAAATACCATCAGCTATGAAGGCCACGTTATCTAAAATGAATCAAAAATCCCAAGATGTCAGTGTAGCCATGATAGGGAGGAGATTGAAATCTATGAATCCACCGTTCCTCATCACGTTTGAAATTTTCAACATGAACGTCCACAATTGCTTGGTAGATTCCAGTGCCTCATCCACTATTATGCCTTATGCTGTTGCTAAAGGACTTCTGGCCATACCTGAAAAAACTAGGACTTGAATCACGCAATTAGATAGGACAAATGTGAAAGTAATTGGAGAATTGAAAGATGTGTTGATTCAGATGGCTACTAAACCACAATACACACAAGTCATTGATATAGTGGTAGTCGATATACCAGAGGCTTATGGAATGCTGCTTAGCAGCGATTGGTCAACGAAATTGAATGGATACTTCTCGATTGATTAGTCCCATCTCTTGTTGCCTCAGAAGCGAAAGGTGATATGTTAAGAGCTGACAGTGAAAGATACATGAAGTATGTGGTAATGGAACTAAATCATCCCAATGAACCTGTAATGTTTACCAACTCCATCCTTGGGAACTATAGTTTCAATGTTTATGCTACAAAAAACTATTTTGGAGAGTTTCATGCAGAAACCATTGAATTAACTTTGGCACACACACAGTTGGAAATTCCCTCCCATAATCCAACTGATGAGCTATCCTGTATTGTAGTAGATGATAAGAATAATTTAATAGTTTAATTGATGTAACATTAGATGCTATATTCTGGACACTTTATTTTGATGGCTCTAACTGCCTTGAAGGTACAGGTGCTGGAAGTATTCTCATTGACCCGCAAGGGAACCAACATCTAATGGCTAGCTGGTTGGAGTTCACATGCACCAACAACACAGCAGAATATGAAGGCCTACTGCAAGGCCTAAAGAAAGCCATTGGTATGAATGTGAAAAATATTAAAGTTTTTGGTGACTCATAGATAATCGTAGATCAGGTAAGGGAAAGGATACATTACAATTCTCCACACCTGGTGAGGTAACAACGTGAGGTATGGGACTTAATTGACAGTTTTGATTCCTTTACTATTACATACGTACCTTGAGGCACAAACCAAGATGTTGATCTGATGGCTAATATGGCTGCTAAAATTTTGCCTAATTTTAGATTAAAGAAAAATAAATGTTCGGTTGAATTGATTTTCAAACCATCCATGCCTAATAACATCTCAAATTGGCAGGTGTTCAAAGATGATGAGAAAATCCTTGAGTTATTGCACTACAAGAAGACATTCAAGAATAAATTCATTCACAAAAAGGAACATGACAAGCTTATGAATGATATGGAAGATGAATAAAAGGATCAACCCAATATGATGCCAAAATTAGTTGTTAATATGGAACACTTGTATGACTTGCATGATAAAATCAAGAAACCGACTAATTGTAGAACGAACAGTTCGTCCGTGAATTATGAAATGGTCAACCTTAGGACCAAAGAATACCCAAAAAATGTCAATCTGGGCCTTAGGTGCTCTCCTCAAGAAAAGGCTGCGTTCGTCAAGCTATTAAAAGACTATAAGGATTTCTTTGTGTGGACATATGAAGACCTAAAGACTTTTGATACCAGTGTTATGTAGCATGTGATCCCTTTGGAAAGGGAGGCGAAGCCCTAGCAACAAAAACTGCGTAAGATGCATCCAAGCCTGGAACCATTGGTGAAGAAAGATCTGAACAAGGCGTTGGATGATAAAATCATCTTCCCGGTCAGACACACCCACTGGGTAGCCAATCTTGTGCCAGTGAGAAAGAAAAATGGAGACATCAAGCTATGTATTGACTTCAGAAACCCAAACAAATCCTCTCAAAGGCATAACTATCATGTCCCTTCTATGGAACACATCCTTCAGTGCCTCTTTGGGTTTGAAATGTTGTCCCTATTAGGTGGGTTCTCAAGATATAATCAAGTACTGGTATCTCAGGGAGATCAGCTCAAGACAACCTTCAACACCAAATGGGGCACCTACGCATATCGTAAAATGACTTTTGGGCTCATTAACACGGATGCCACATTCCATAGGGCTATGGACGTAGCTTTCTGAGGGTTGATGTACAGATCAGTAGGGGTGTACATGGATGACATCACTGTGTATTCATATCGTAGAAGGGATCATATTTATCACTTGAGGTAGATTTTCGAAAGATGCCGAAGGTATGGAATTTATTTGAATCCCAAGAAGAGCATCTTTGCAGTCATAGAGGGGAAACTATTGGGTCATATCCTTTCTAAAGATAGGATTGTGATTGACCTTGAAAAAATACAAACCATCATGAGAATACAACCCCCTACTAATAAAAAAACATGCAATCTTTCTTTGGGAGGATTAATTTCATTAGAAAATTTGTCTCAGGCTTCATAGAAATAGTACGCCCCTTGCAGATGATGATGAAGAAATACGTTGTGTATAAATGGAGTGATGAAACCAAGGAAGCATTTTGGCGAATCAAGGAAGCCATTGTTGAAGCTCCTGCACTGGTCAGCCCTGATTTTGACAAAGGATTCTTCTTATACACCTTTGCTTCCGACCTTTCATATGCTGCAATTCTCACTCAAAAAAATGATGATGGAAATGAAGTCCCCATTTCCTACATCAGTTCAAATCTCCAAAGAGCGGAACTAAATTACCCTGATGTGGAGAAACAAGGCTATGCAACTTTCAAGGTTGTTAAACATTTCTACCCTTATTTACTAAAGGCCAAGACCAAAATCATTGTGCCCCATCCTGCTGTAAGAGCCCTCTTCATGCAGAAAGAAATGGGTGAACAGGGAGGGAACTAGATAACTGCCCTTTAAGAGTTCAACTTGGATATAAATCCGGCACAGATAGTTCGAGGGCAAGGACTTTGTAGGCTAACAGCTGAAGCCTTAGAGGACCAAAAGGAGGCATCCGAAGAATTAGGAATGTTGAGCATTTAATATGCAGAAATGGAGCTCAGGGAAGAGCCCTTATGGAGTAACGAAGCATTGATGTATGAGCGAGAAGCATCAGAAGCCCTTTTGGACCCCGAGTCATGGTACTATGACATACGCTTCTATCTAGTGCAGGGATCGTGTCCTAAACACCTGGATGCATCACAGAGGAGAGCACTCAGGTTGAATTCTAATCTGTATCATTTATCCAACAACGTCTTATACAAAAAAAAATCATGATGGAATCTTGCTACGGTGTTTGGAGAAAGATGATGCCAACCATGTATTGAAAGAAATGCATGACGACCCAACAGGTGGTCACTATGGCAGAGAGACTACTACTCATAAAATATTGAGAGCCGGATATTATTGACCCACAATGTTCAGAGACTCGCATGCCTATGTTCGCAAATGCAAGGCATGCCAAACCGCCGCAGGACGAGAAAGAAAACCCGTTGTTCCCTTCAGGCCTGTTATGATTTATCGACTATTCCAACAATGGGGCCTAGATGTCATAAGCGAGATCACTCCAAATTCCTCACAACAACACAAGTATATACTCACAACGACTAATTACTTCACCAGATGGACTGAAGCCATCCCGCTCGAGAAGGTGAATGAAGATGAGGTAATATCATTCATTGAGAAATTCATTATCACAGTTATGGCATCCCTGACGCTCTCATTTTTTATAACGCTTCTTAATTTTAATCTCTGAGACTGATTGAGTTTGCCATTGATAAGTCAATCCACATAAAGTATGTAGAAAACTATTACCCCCAGGGAAACAGAGTTGCAGATTCTTCCAATAAAAACCTTATCTACATAATCTGCAAGTCAGTTGCTAATAACCAGAGGAACTGGCACAACGCCTTGACAAATGCCCTTTCAGCCGATAGGGTCACCCCTAAAGTGGCCTTAGGAGACTCCTCCTACTTCCTCGTCTACAGACAGGAAGCCATATTTCCCGTAAATGTTGCCCTTCCCTCCTTATAGCTCTCCCAAGCTTCAAGAGGAACCCCTTCAGCACTGCTTCAAGAAAGGATCGACCAACTGATGAAGCTGGAGGAATTAAGGGATAGAGGCATAATTAAATTCAAAAATCACCAAATGATTGTAAAAAAATGGTTTGATCCTCATCTAGCGGGTGATAAAGATTTCCAAGTAGGGGAGTTAGTCCTGAAACGAGACAAGCTGAGTGAGCCAAAGGGTAAACACACAAAATTCCAACACCTATGGCTAGGCCCATTCCAAGTTGTTGAAAAAATTGTTCAAGGGACTTACAGGCTGAAAACGTTACAGGGAGAGACTGAAAAGCTCCCTGTTAATGGCCAACATCTGAAGAGATACTTCCAGTAGCCACCGCATTGGTGGTTGCCTCCTGAGTAGGTTAGAGTTCATTACATTTTACTATTAGTTTAGTTGTATTTCTGTCCTTTCTTTTGTTTTTTGCAAAGTCTATTTTCTTGCTGTTTTGAATTACATTCCTTTTCAGTCAGCTGATTGTAGTCCTCCAGTCTCATTCTACCTTTTAGATCTGCCCTCATTCATTACTCTCGGCCTTTCCTTTCCTCATTAACTTGCTGATGATTCTACTATTCTTGAATCCATCATTTCCCCACAAATCAAACAAACTTTCTATCAGCCTGAATCAACATTGGAATGCAAACTGAAACCCCTCATGGGCATCTTTTGGGAACTATGTGAGATCTGTTGATAACTTGGATATCTGAAGCATGTAGGGGAATATTTATAAAACAAAAAATCTTTAACTACAGCTGGACTGGCATGGAGGAACACTGCATTTAAATAAATCCCACTCAGACCTAGCCTATATTTGCTTGTAAGGTTTACAGTCATTCTCCATTGGTCCCATCCACCACACTAAATGGTCCAATACCTATTACTCACAAGTAAACCTCCTTTCATGGGCTAAGCTCACTGTCTTATACCTTGTGGAAAATCTAATTTTGCTCTAGTCCTTGTGCATGAAACTAGAAGGACTTATCTAAAAGAAATGAAATGTCAAGTCCTTGTGCCAATCTGGAAGGACATGTTGTTTGGGAAGCTGGTTAGAGTAAGGACTGTTGCTGGGCTTAGAGTACTGGTTGACATAGCAAGTTCAACCTTGCTTAAGCGGTTTAAAGATATGGCATGATCCATGACTGTGCCCCATTCGATCAATGAAAATATAGCACTCAAATTCTCATATAAAGTGCAAGATAAACAGGTCTACATCAAGCTTCATGAGCAATAAAGAGTTGAGGTACACACATAAACAGGTATGGATAGACCAGTGATGGCCCCAGAGGGATTTTTGAAAGTGGGAAATAGGTAAAGGAAGGTCAATAAACCCCATAAATACTGCCATTGGAGAATGCCTACCAAAATCATATCAATAAGTAGAAGCTATTTGTCTCTATCCCTCCTAAAGCAGTTAATGTTTAAGTGGAACCCATGCTTGTCCATCTATATAGTTTGCGTTTCAATTTTATCTTAACATCCTGATGTTTTATTGATCTGAAGGTTATTTGGAAATAGAGAGAACTGGTTTACCTCGCAGTTCACCATTTGTTGTGGCCACAACTACCACCCTATTAAAACATGCTCTGACAACAAATTTTTGAATGGGTCCCCTATAAGTTTGATTTTTCATTTGTCGGAATGATCTGTTTCATCACAAGGATGTTAACTCTTTGCCTAGTCATATTTTCTATACATGATGGCTAAGCCATTGAATAAACTTCCACTGCAATGGTTCATTCCTGACATGGCCTAGATCTTTACTCACTCCCTCCATCAAGACCTTTTAATCTTCACAAACATGCATGATACGTTTATGCCCACACAAACAATCACCCCCACCCTTATCATAATCGTCGGTGTGCTTAACGCATGAAATATTCCATCATGTCCTTTTTCTATCATAATTCCTCACAACCGAAATACTCCACAAAATAGGCGTAAACCCTTTTGGGCCCATCGCAAATAAAACAAGGCATTCATGGCTTCCAGACCCAATGACTTTTATTAACTCAAATATATACATTTCGGGTCTGGAGCCCATCGCAATTCGCTACCGGTCAAGCCCCAAAGCTATGTGTATAAAGAGCATGCATATCTTTCGGAGCCGCCGATTATTATGGATTGGAGCATATAACATTTCAAGTCCAGACTTTGGGTCGGACGTGGTTTCTCCATATATTCCTTTGTTCTCGGAAAAACATTGAAACCCCGATTTTCAAAGGCAAGTCTATATTCCCGACCCGACGGTGTTATAAACCACAATATATATATATATATGTTGGGTCTGAAAGCCTCATCGCATATCGCATATTGGTGGAGCATGGGCCTCATACATAGTGTGCGCAGCGATCTGGCGGATCTGCCGATTTCTATGAACTCGAGCATATAACATTTCAAGTCCAGCATTAAGGCTGGACATGGTTTTCCCTGTATATTCCTTTGTTTCTAAAAAAATATTGAAATCTCAGTTTTCAAAGGCAAGCCTGTATTGCAGACTCGCCAACAGTATTAATGTGTATATATATGTTTTCGGGTCTGGGGCCATATCGCTTATCACATATCAACGGAGCCCCAGGATTATGAATATTGCGATATGTGATATGCTGGACCCAACAATATTTATAAGCGCTGATATATAACATTTGAGGTCTGGCTTGAGCGATCAGGGCAGGATTTTGCTTGTTTTCCTATGTTTTCCAAATTTTCCAAAATAACAAAGGGATCAGGTTTTCATTGTAGAAGGCAGGCTTGTGGACTCTCGATAGTGTAATTACACATCGAGGAAATGAAAATCATGGGTACTACGACCCATGGAGGGGCCAATGCCCGATTGCGATTAAAAGAAGCCCTCGAAAGCCATGCCAAGCCTATGGATTGAGTGGGAAACAATGTGTTGATTGTGTCTTAGGCGTAAATCATTTTCACAATTGTTCCCTAGTTTATAACAGTTAATGAAGCCAGCACTTGTGTTTTATGTTAATATTTCTATTATATTGTTCATGACCATGAAGCTAATGATAGTTATCTCTGCATGTAAGAAGTAAAAGATGCACGAGTGGATTCAAAGAGCCATATGTGCAGAAGCATTGTGTTTGAAGGTCTAGCCTCAAGCATTCCAAGTCGGAGCCACGCGTTGGTTGTACAGTCTGAGAGCAAATCTATCCTAGTTTTCATCATGGGGAGGTGACACAGAGTCATCCATTTTGCCAAAATCTGTTCACTTCTTCATGAAACTAATCACTCCAGCAGATATGCTTTCTACGCGACAACATTTACGCTGACGGTTTTGTCTGTGTATACTCGATTTGCATATCGAAAGTAGTGGGGAGGATGAAGTGGCAGGGTAGACATAGAGTCAAGAGATTTTAAATTAATATTTCCTCTAAAGAGGAAAAGGGGTTTTTTGGCTTGGAGAAGAACAATTTTGATTTATTGTGAATAAATGGGATTGTTTGGTTCAAGGAGAAGCCATAGTTTCAGACTCATTGTATTGTTTTGGATCAGAGTGTTATTACTAGCATGAATGTAAATGTGATTTGTATTTATGCATATTGATGACTTACAGTTGACTACTAGTCTTGTTAAATTGAATGTGATTCAGTTTCATGGTTAACTTGTGAATGGTCTCTGATTTTAAACCAAGTTAAACATCAGTTGCAAGTTTTAATTCCATAGAAGAATGTGGATTCCTATATGAGTGATTGGATTGCAATTTAGCTTTAATAAAATCTTGTCCAGCTGTGAATTCAGTGATTGATTCATTTGGACTTGAATCTATACATGATGTTTAATCGTTTTTATCATGCTCCTATCGAACATATATATGATGTTTAAACCTTTGTATTATGCTTTTGCAGGATAGACTAGGATAGCTATGACTAGATTAGAGTAGTTAGAAGTAGTATAGATAGGATTTAGTACATAGAGGTTAGCTGCTTTATTTTGTTGATTTAATTGAAGTCTTCCTCCTAGAAGTGATCTTTCGACATGTTCAAATAGTTTATGAGGTTGCTTAAAACTAGTCGGAGCTAACCATTCCAAATGAAAGCAAGTCGAATTGGGGCTTGCGATCGGGATAGTTCCCCTTGTTGGCATAGTGCACATAAGTAATGTCAACACGTGCATATATGCTTTTTTAAATTTTCATTTAATCCACAACCAATAAATAAGCCAGAATGAGCTGTTATTTAGAAAATTTGTGGCAACAAGATCATTATGATCATATTTGGGCTCATATTTTGTCCTAAAATCCTTCTCAAGTTGATTTGTTGAGATCTCATGGTAGAATTCATGCAATGAAATTCTGAATTTCAAGTTTCTTCAAAGATCTATAAAACCACTATAATCTATTTGATGAGGGGGAGATTATTGTTTGAAAAACTCTGTTGTTTCAAATATAAGACTCTGTTTTTGTTTCATTCCTTTGTTGTGCATGGTATCGATGTGTATTTATCCTTGTAGAGGAGTTGTACTATTGCCTACATCTGGCAGGAGGGCCCCCTCAAGTTGTAAGGTTTTCATTAACTATGGATAGAATTTCAATTCTTTGTTTTGTTGTAGAATTTCATTAGTTTGTTTAAATGCTTAGTTTTGATTTTTGAATGAATTCTTATGATTGTTTTATTAATATTTCTTATTCATTTTGTTGTAGAGTAAAGAGAGATTGATATAGTTTTGTAGTATAGTTGTGTGAGTAGGATTTTAATTTAGAGTTAATATTTTTTAGAAATTTGAATCTAGTCCATTCTACTAATCATTTCTTATGTTCATAGAATTTGGATGCACATGGATAGAGCTTAGAAATAGTGACATAATTTTATACTTTAATCAATTAAACAAGACTTAATTTTTCTTGTAGACAATGGATTTTATTTGCAGAATTGGATGTTAAATTTCAAGTATGTGTGAACTTTAATTAAGGCAAGTGTGAATGTGTTTTAAGCAAGAGTTTGTTTCATTTTGTTTTCATGAAATTATGATTTCTAGTTAAGCAGATGTGTGAAGAGATTAAGAGTAGTTTTTTCTTCTAAAATTGAGTATGTGTATATAATTTTTACTTATGCAAAGTGTGGAATTAGTTTTCATTTATATCAAGTGTGAGATTTCTATAAGAAAAAGTAGTTTTAAGCAAGAGAGTGTGATCATCATTGTAGAGTTAATCTTATTTTCTAGGAATAACTAATTTACTCATAGAATACATGTGCATTTCAATAATCCAATCTATTTTAGAATAAAAGGCTTCTAGCACATACAATGCACTTACACTTCATGAGCTTATTAGCCCTGTTCGATAATTTATGTAAGTAATTTAACATCAATTAAATTGTGCCCTCACATGCCTAATTGGTTTTTGACTAGATCATTGAGATTTTTTGGTAATTTTATTGTCTATTAATTATTATTATTTAGGGAATTGTCTTTTTTTTTTTTTTTATCTTGTATTTTGGGATGGAAGACAAAGACTTTATTTGGGGAGGCATTTTGATTTTGTAGGTGAGTCATTAATGAGGAATATATTTTGGAGATTTGTAAGGGATAAATGAAGTGAGGTAGAGAATGGTGCAGGCTCTCTTTTCATCTGGAGATTTTGTTTTGAGTCCAGGGGAGGAGAACGAAGTTGGAAACCTGGAAAAGTTTTGATAGTAATGAGTTTCTACAGTCTATGGAGGTTGAAGAAGATGTTGGGTAATATTGGTTTGGACACCAGTTGTGGTTTTACGGTTGCATGGGTAGGGATAGGGATCTTGTGGGGTTTCCTATGTCTAGAAAGCCAAATTGGTTGTTTCTAGTTAGTTTGGTGGAAAAAATAGGTGGGAAGGTTTTGAGGATCATTAGGAGGAAAGTGACATCAACCTAATTAAGGACCCAAAAAATTACAAGATACTTTGATTATTATTAATTTATTAGGGTAGACTAGAGTCCATTCAAATCAATTTATTTTCACATGTTCAAAATCTCCAGGCCATGTAAATGGGCCTCACAATATTATACCACGACATGTAGGGCCTTGATGCCACAACAACTATAGACCATTCATAACATTTGGTTGTGTTAAGCATTTGTGATATCTCTTGACTTAGTATTAATTGTGAATTTATATATGTCATGTGTGATGATGTTGTGAATTTAAGACTTAATGAGACTGGTTTATCTGTAACATAAAACATTTTGTTATTACTAGTAACTATATTTAAACATGTTTTTATTAAGTTATTAATAAAAAAATATGGAAAAAACTGTTGAGGATGCAAACAAATGATTAGTTTTGGTCACCCGATGATGTAAGACCTAGGCATCTAATATGAAGATTATAATATTAATTATGGAGTATTAATTTGATCAGTAACTCACCCAGATAGATAGGGTGTTGTCTCAAGAAGACTAGGGAAGTAGAGATCATTAATGATTAAAGTAACTGCCTTCCACCTAATGGATAAGGGAGGAGGTAGTTAGAAACTCAAAACTGAATCTCGAGAAAAGGGAATTTTTTTCTTATATTAGGGTTAGGCTCATGCACTGTCGATCTGGGATGAGGATGTAAAATAGACAAAAAGGGATAAGAGAACATAATATTTTTGTTTGGAGACTATTGATGCTTGGGGGAACTCATCCAGGACGAAGAGTGAAGGTTGGGAGGAGCATCACATCTTCAGAATGATTTTATAGAACTATTTGACAAGTTAGCTGTAGCAGCCCCTGGTTGATTTTACATGTAAATAAAAATAAAAAAAATGGTATAAACATGTATTCCAAGCTGAATGTTGGGCAAAAAATAGTGATGGGTATCAATGGTGATTTGCTTATGCTATGGAAATTAGCAAAGGAAAAGAGACATTAACTGGCATTTTATTTATGAAATAAAGTCAAATAGAGAGAAGGGAGATGAAAGGTCACAAATTTGTATGTGAGTAAACTTGAAACAAAAATGAAGGAAAATCAAGATGCCTCAATAATAAAAAGGCTTATGAGGATTAGTTCACAACTTTTTCTAGGTTTAGCTTAGAGCACTCTTCTATTCTCCCACTCTCTCATACTCTTGCACACTTAGAGAGTATTCTTAGAGTATTATGGGAGCACTTTGGCATACATTGGATTTGGAGAAAGAAGGTAAGGGAAAGAAAGAAAGCATAAGGGGACACCGTGATCAGACGCTGTAGTTGGATTTCTTTGCTGGTAGCAAGTTGCATGTATGATCTCCTTGTTGATTTATGGATACATGGTATATGAATGTGATTATTTGTTTATGAGTTTTCATTGACATGGAGTATTTCCTAGATTGAAAGTGGTTTTAGCATAGCCTTTCCATTTCCTAGATAGCCATGATGTTATGGGTTTTTCCACTTGATTTTTTTATGGTTGGTGCACATAATTCCTTATGGCCGTGGGTTGGAACAAATT
Organism: Pinus taeda; assembly: GCA_000404065.3. Taxonomy (NCBI): domain Eukaryota; kingdom Viridiplantae; phylum Streptophyta; class Pinopsida; order Pinales; family Pinaceae; genus Pinus; species Pinus taeda. Next base: position 30,410 of record APFE031119705.1, on the reverse strand, counting down.
CTCTAGAATTCATGGAACAACTTGGGTTGAGTTACTAGTCATGGAGCCTAGGTTGGGGAAAACACTTTGAAGCCCTTGGTTGGTTGAGTTACTAATCCCTGGAGCCAAGTTGGAAAAATGCTCTCGAGACCTGTGTTGAGAATTCAATAGGGAAATGAATATGTTAATTCTCTTTAACTTCATAAATTCTTGTGTTACCTTTTCTTATTAGCTTTTTTCCTTATTATTATAATGTGAGATACATCAAACAACTACCAAAATAATAAGAATAGTGACATAGTATATAGGCTGCAAGACAATACCAAAATCCCTCCTCCTAAAAGGAAAACCCTTAAATATCTTATGTTCTTATAGATCCTTCAATTGAAGAATACCAAGACCTAGTGACTTAGAAAAATACTCTCCAAGATCAAGATAAACCACTAACTCAACCTCCTACTATAAGAACTTCAACCTCCTACTGCAAATCTGAAATCTTTTCTCCCAGGAAACTGCTGCAACTACTACTTCCACACTAGAAAACTTCGATATTCTTCTCATATCCTTCCTATTCCCTTCACTTTTCTTTCCTTGATACTTAGAGATAAAGAGATTCCCTAAGTGACTTTTTCTTGATTTCTTTCCTCTCCTCCTTCTAATATCGAATCAGAGATGACCCTTGCACAGAAACCCTAGCTTCATCTTACATGTGAGAGAGAGAGAACTAGCCCAAACACTTTGACATCCTTTGACCTCTTCTTCGTCTTATTCTTTGACCTCTTAGTCACCCTCTTCTTCACATAGAGTGAGTGATTCTTTTGAGGACATGTTCCTCTCTTTATATAGGCCTCTTCAAGGGGTAGACATGGCTCTTCACTTAGGCCAACTTGATCTTGGATGGCATTTCGACATTTTAAAGACAATTTGTTTTTTTCTTTATTAGATAAAATGTGCCCATGGGGTCTTTAGTATATGAAAATTACTCTTAGACCTAGGACAAACCCTAGAAGCACTCAATGGGTGATTTACCTATAAAATAAAAGAATTTGACCATGAAACCCATGATTCAATAATAATAATTTCTTTTCATTTTATAATTTACAAGAGTACATTTCATACTTATGAAGACTGAATCTAGTTACAAATTTTTCAACACTCCCTCTTAATTATGGATGTATTCATAATAGGTACATGGTCATTCTTAATCTAAAGAGGTATCGTAAAAAGAGTCAGATTGGTAACACATGTGTCTAGCATAAAATTGACCAACATTGTCACATAGCAAGGCCTTTACTAATACTTTTATCTCTCCACAAGATCAAAGGACAATGTTGGCGAGACCAATAATTTATAGACACCATCATCATTACCTCTCAAGGTACATACTCCACCCAGGTGTTCATTGAGTATGACCTTCTTTGGACTATTCTTATCTTGGATAGCTAGTGCTTAAAGAATATCGGTCCATGACTACTCTTGCCTTGAATGACCTACCAAATTGTCAATGAATATTAAATGTCATATGGTTACCCAACCCTCCATTCTTTCTTCCAAAGTGAGGAGAATAATTTAGTGGCTATCTCTCCCTCTCAATTAGGGAGGATACATCAACCAAACCAAGCTTGTCTCTCAACTACATAAGCTTCTTGTTCGAAAGTGACTTTGTCAATGTGTTAGCTACTTTCTCATCAATGGAGATATATTGTCGCTGCAGCACACCATTTTGTACTAGCTCTCGAATATAGTGATACTTGTTGCTCATATGCTTTGTCTTTCAATGAAACATCGGATCTTCAGATAGACGTATACATGTGCTGTTATCACAAAGTATCATTGTAGGGTTCAGTGATCCTTCAAACAGGTGAGATAGAAGCTTTCTTAACCATACTGCTTCTCTTATTACTTCACAAGCTGCAAGATATTCATCTTCAACACTACTCAAAGAGATTGTGTCTTGCTTTCTGCTCATCCAGGAGACTATGGATGATCCCAAAGTGAAACACCCTCTTGTAGTGCTCCTTCCAGCTTGCTCATTGTCTCCCCAGTCGTAATTTGTATACCCCATCAATTGGACATCATTCCTTCTATCATACTTATAGTAGTGGATGATTCCTCACAGATATCTCAGAATATGTTTTGTTTCTATCCAATGATCATTCTTTAGCTGCACTTACAATTCACTGAGAACATTTACTACAAAACATATGTCTGGTCAAGTATTAACCAAGTACACCGGTGAGGAAATAAGTTGTCAATACTTGGAAGGATCCACAGGGCTTGATTCAAAAATCCTTAGTATCTTAAAGTTTTTGATCATTACTGTGGTCATAGGTTTTCATTCCATCATGTAAAACCTCTTCAACATCTTGATCACGTATTTTACTTCACCCAAATAAAATTCATTGGGTCCTTGCCAAACTTCTAGTCCCAAATAGTAAGGCATCATCCCAAGATCCTTCATGTTAAATTCTACTTCTAGTTTCCTTTTACATTCTTCAATTCGACCTTCTAAACCTATCAAGATAAGATCATATACATATAGAGGAATGGTTATAGGTTCTCCATCTACAATATTGATATAAATATTCTCATCAGTAAAACTTTTTGTGAATCCTATTATTTGCAAGTATGCATCTATTATAGCATACCATGCCCTTGGTGCTTGCTTGAGCCCATATAATTCTTTCTTCAATCTGCAAACATATGCCTTCCTATCTTTAACTTTGAATACCAAGGGTTTATCTATATAGAATTCTTCATCTATTGTGTCATTCAGAAAATAAGTCTTGACATCTATTTGGTGGATGTTCCATCCCATCGATGCTTCCAGAGAGACTAATGAGCAAATCATTGTATATCTTGTTGTTGGAGAAAATGTCTCTTCATATTTGATGCCTTCTAGTTGAGAGAAGCCCCTAGCCACAAATATTGCCTTATACTTATCTATAATTCCATCTTCTACATGATTGATATTGTAGATCCACATGGAATTTACAACAAATTTGTCTTCGAGCCTAGGTACGATCTCCCAAACTCCATTCTTCATTATAGATTGATAGTCTTTATTCATGGAATCTTTCCATTCTTGATTATTCACATCCTCTTCAAAAGTGGATGGTTCCACTTCTATTACTTTTTGTCATGTACGAAGCATACCCATAATATCTCTTGGGTTTCTTGCTTTCTCTAAATGATCCTTTCACTACCCCATGGTATTTTGCATAAGGTAGAGTAGATTTCAACCAATTAAGAATTTTTCTTGTTTCATGGATGACCACAGATTGAACAAGCTTACTAGGACCTTCTTCTTCATGGTGTGATTCTTCTTACCCCTTGTCAACTTCCTCCTCAAATACCATAATTTCTTTATCATTAGAGTCTATGGAAAGTTCCTTTGATTCCTTGAATGCTATGGTTTCATCAAATATGACATCATGACTTACTTATATGTGATGTCTTTATTTTATGTAGATCATATAGGATTTCGATGAATTGTTGTACCCAACAAAGTTCCCTTCATGCCTGATGGATCTAGCTTCTTTCTTTTGTCCTTAAGTATATGGATATATATAGGATACCCACAGATCCAAAGATGATCTACAAATGGCTTCTTTCCAGTGAACACTCCCTCTAGAGTTTTGTTGTCTATGGACCCTTGGGGACTTTGATTCTGAATGTAAACAATTGTCTTCGTGGCTTCTCCCCATAGAAGCTTAGGTAGATCTTGATCGTGTAATATCTCTTTTACACTTTCTTGAATGGACTATTCTTCCATTCTGCAACTCCATTTTTATTGAGATTATATGGGAATATTATCTCCCTCTTAATCCTAGACTCCTTACATAATACTATACTCTCTTTGGAGGTATATTCTTCTCCATTACCAAATCTTAGTATCTTTTTTCTTCTTTCTGTAATGTTCTCCACTTCAGCTTTGAATGCTTAAAATTTTGTAAATACTTTGTCCTTGGTTTTCATTAAGTAAGCTTAAGTCTTTCTTGAATGATCATCTATAAATGTGACATAATATAGATGACCTCCAACTAATTTATGAGTCACAGGGCCACATACATCGTAGTGAATGAGATCCAAGATTTATTTTGACCGTGGAGCATTGCTTCCAAATCGTCTCTTGGTATTCTTACCTAATGCACATCCCTTACATACTTCTTCATGATCTTCATTTAGTTCAAGTATTCCATCTACTATGGAACTTAGAGTTGTAAGGATCTTGAAATGTAGATGACCAAATCGTATATGCCAAAGTTCACATGGGCTAATTTCAATGTGAACTAGGGCTTGGGTCACAGGAGATACTAGTTTATAGAGTCTTCCTTCTCGAATGCCAATGACTTTAGCTTGTTCTATACTTGTGTCTTTACTCTATACAACAAACTTTACATCAATGAAAGCTACTCTATCACCCTTATCTTCTAATCTTGGAATGGAAAGTAAGTTCTTATGCAAACCCGAAACAAATAGAATGCTTTTGAGGTGGATGTTGCTTCCATTCTTCAGCTTTATAGATGTTGATCCAATACCCTTTATGGGATATCTCTTGTTACCTCCACGTTCCACTGAACAAGCGGATTTTCCTTTTGATAAGGTCTTCAATTTTTTGGAATGCCTAGTTATGTGTCTTGATGCATCACTATCAATTACCCAAATATCTTCATCTTGGAATGTGCTAGAGAGAGCTGAGAAGAGACCTTCATCCTTTTCTTTGATTGATACATTCTTTGAAGAAAATAAGAGACTCGATTCTTTCTTTATACCTTCCTTGAGATGGCTTGCTATCTTGAAACAATTCTTGATGAACTTCTTCATTGTAGGGGATATCTTCATGATGCCCTTTGCCAAACTTAGATCTTATACCATGTTGAGAATTGAATAGGGCAATGAGTATGTTAACTCCCTTTAACTTGATAACTACTTGTGTTACCTTTTTCTTATTAGATTTTTTCCTTATTATTATAATGTGAAATACATCAAATAACTACCAAAATAATAAGAACAGTGACACAGTATATAGGCTACAAGTTAGGCCCAAAACCCCTCCTCTTGAAGGGAAAACTATTAAATCTCTTCTCATCTTATAAATCCTCCAATTGACAAATACCAAGAACTAGTGACTTAGACAAATACCCTCCAAGATCAAGATCAAACACTAACTCAGCCTCTTGATGCAAGAACTTCGACCTCCTATTACAGATTTGAAATCTTGTCTCCCTAGAAACTACTGCAACTGTTGCTCCCACACTAGAAAACTTTGATCTTCTTATTGTAGCCTTCCTCTTCCCTTCACTTGCCTTTCCTTGAGACATAGAGTTAGATAGATGCCCTAAGTGACCTTTGATTGAATTATTTCTTCTCCTCCTTCCAATATTGAACGAGAGATGACCCTTGCGTAGAAACCCTAGCTTCGTCTTGCAGCTAAGAGAGAGAGAACTAGCCCAAACACTTCAACTTCCTTTGACCTCTTCTTCAACCTCTTCTTCGTCCTCTTCTTTGCATAGAATGAGTGATGGGTGAGTGATTATTTGTAGGACAAGTTCCTCTATTTATATAGGCCTCTTCAAGGGGTAGATGTGGCTCTTCACTTAGGGCGACTTGAGAAATTCTAGGCCGACATGATCTTGCAGGGCATTTCAACAATTCAAAGAGAAAAATAAAAATTATTTACAAGATACAACGTGTCCATGAGGTCTTTAGTATATGACAATGACTCTTATACCTAGGACAAACCCTAGAAGCACTCAATGTGTGCTTGACCTATAAAATCAAAGAACTTGAGCATGAAACCCATGCTTCAATAATAATAATTTCTTTTCATTTTATAATTTACAAGAGTAAATTTCATACTTATGAAGACCCAACCTAGTTACCCATTTTTCAACACCATGGAAGGATGTGGGTTGAGTTACTAGTTCTTGAAGCCTTAGAAAATTTAGGTATAAACTGATTTGGTTGGTGTTATTGATGTTCAACTATGAGGTGGAATCACTAGTTGAGGGTTGAGGTGGTTTGGCCATTAGTAGCCTTGGTTTGGTTTGTCTTGGTTTATTCCATGAGATCCAACATTCATGCTTAGAATATGGCTCTGGGTGATTGAATGGAAGAGAGATTTAGTTCAACCCAATATACGATCAGGTGGTACGTGGGAGTCCCTGACATGGTTGGTATCTTCATTTATTAATAAGAGATAGTATTCCATTATGATTCATGCATATTGGTTGGCAATGTGTTGTTGATATTATGGCTGGGATGCCATGGTTTATATGCTGGTTATTTTTTGGTTATATGGTGTGTCATATGATGTGTATCTTCCATGGCTCTTGTAATGAATAATAAGTGTTGTTGAAGTGATGTGGAGATGGAATAGGGAATTCTCGATGATTCTCAAATAAATCTCATACTTTATGATCAGATATGCATTCATGAACTGTAGCTTACATGTCTATCATGTGTTTGACGACATTCCTATTATGTTCTACGTAGTTTAGGTAAAGTTTTTGTGTTGAGATTGAATGTTTCGCTTTTTTTTCATGTGAAATACGATTCTGGAAAGTCTCCAGCTATTTTTGGAAGTGGTCTGTATGTGGGCCTAAAAAGGTGGCATTGATCCTAGGACTGCATGCTCATAACTAGAGAAATTGGGCTATAACTGCATAGAAGTAGTGTTGTGCATGTGATTGGAGGCCTATAACTGCATTTTTTTTTTTTTGTGCATTTATGGGAAAATTGTAGAGGAAAATGGTTGTAACTCAGGGTTTGTCAACCTTGGGTGCTTATTTAGCCTTTGGGTAACATGTAGCCCATGTAGGATGCGTGTATGTGGTTAGTTTATCAACCCCACTTCCTTAAGTGGTCTAAGAGGTCGGGTCATGTCAAAGTAGCTCTTCATCTCATGTTTACCTTGGAAGGACAGTGAAACTGGGTAAATGTGGGAGGGGTGGTTACAGATTGGTATAAAAGCTCCCAGGTTCAAGCACTTGGATTGGATGTGCGAGTTGTGTTTTTCATGAAAGAATGTCTATTGTATATGTGTTCATCCTGCATGCATTTTGTTAGTCATTGTTGTAGTAGTGTTTTCATGTCGAGGTTGATGATGTTGATGTTGATATGATTGATATGTTGACTTTATTATATATACATATGTTATGCTAATATGGATTGATTTTGTAGATGAGATAGCCTCCCTTAAACTTCACTGAGGTATGTTTGATCATGTTTATATGTGGTTTATGTGACATTGTATGTTTTTAGGAAATAGAAGATCAATATGACAAGAAAAATGGTGGACTGCAGTTCACAAGATTCTCCCTATAGACCAGATGAACAACATGATAATGAGAACTCTCCTAGCATAGAAGATATATTGAGAGGTTTGAAAGCTGAGATAAAAAATTGTAAGGCAGATAATGACAAGATCATTGAGTCACTAAAAATATTTTCTAGAGCACAGGAAAAGAAAGAGGAAGTTGATGCAGTCATGCTTCAGATTCTATCATATTTGTAGAGATAGGGACCATTTAGGATTATTCATAGACAGGAGGAAAGGACCACTAGGGAATATGGTAGTAGATATCAATCAGGATACAAGTTTGACAGGGATGGCATAGTTAGAGATGGTAGGTTATTGGATACACCTGATAGGAGTGGTAATGACCATGGGTTCTATTCTACTTTTGGTTCAGATAGACATCATCCTTGTCACCACCACCATTTGTATAGGAGGAGTGAGAATAAGTACTTGTCAGAGGATTTCAAGAAAGAAAATCCTCCTATATTTGATGGAGAAATGAATAAGTCAAAAGATGCAGAAGTGTGGTTTATTGGGCTGAATAAGTTCTTCAGATTGCATGATTACTTATAAAATATGAAAGCCAAGATAGTTACTTTTAGTTTTAAAGTAAAAGCATAAATTTTGTGGGAATATGTAAAGAATGTTAGAAGCATTTGAGAAGGGGAGCTAACTTGGAGTGAGTTCAAGATATTTTTTAGGAAGAAGTATCTATCTAAAAGATACTATTATGACATGGAAAAGGAGTTCTATGAGTTGAAGATGGGATCTATGACCGATAAGGAGTATACTAGAAAATTCTTGGTTTTGTTGAGACATGTGCCTTATCTTAAGGAGCAGAAAGAAAAGTTTCAAAGATTCATCAGTGGGTTTCCAGTATATTTCAAAGGTAGGATTGAGGTTGATGAGCCTAGATCATTGGAGGAAGCCACCAGAAAGATGAAGCACTGTTACGAGTAATTGAAGCACAAGACTGAGTCTAAGTAGGATTGGAAAGGTAACTAGAATAATAAAGGAAATTGGGATAAGAAGAGATGAAAACCTCAGGGTACATACAAAAAGGAGAATTCAACTTTGTACAAGAAGTTTAATATAGTTAACAGAGGATAGAGATTTCCTTATGAGGAGCATGTTAGTATCCTATAATTATAGTAGTAAAAAAATACGTTTTGTCTTTTGTATCATTTTGGTAAGTGCACATAGGTCTTGCTATGATCTTGTAGAGATAAATATATTGGTATTAGCATAGGGTAACATTTTCATTATTGAATCTAATTATGTCAAAAAAGGTAAAGGATCATGAAAATAATCAATAATATCCTTAGAGATTGATTTAATTGGGTCTAGGTTCATGTTTCACCAAAAAATCAAGAGTAAGGTCATAGTGTCATGTCTTGTCATCATTGGCACAAATTTGTAGGGTAACTTGAGTAAGTTAGAATGTAAAATCACAAATTTCCATGATATCACATTGGTACAATAGTTGGGAGGATAGTGTTGCACTTCTGACAGATGTTGTGCTTTATGTTTGAAGTTCAATTTTTGTCATCATCATTCTTCAATTTTGAATTTAGCCACCTTAGGAGCTCAAATGCTAGGCTAAATTCCAAATTCACCACAATTCATTCATTTTTTCCATAGAAAGGTCGTTGAGCATCATTTTAGGTTCATTGCGCAAAGGAGGCAGGGGAGGCACTGCGCATGTGTTTAAAATTTTGCCACTGTGACTAAGAAATATTTTAGCTGTTTTTTGGGATTGAGTGATATTTTTTGGTTGAAAGAGGTTGTATAAGGGGGTTATGAATTTTTTCAAGCTTTCTTGAGAGTGCATTCAATTAGACTCAAAAAACCATGAAACTTTAGTTAAAGATAAGCTTAAATAACATTTTTCTTATTTGGCCAAGAATTAGGGTTAGGGTTTTGATGAAAATCAAGAATTTGTCATCTCTCTGGTGAGTGGAGGTTTGAAAAGAGGTATCAAGAATGTTGAATTCATCAACGAGTTTTTCATCTGGTTCAAAAATCCGAACATTAGTGGAGACTCATGGTTGCCAAGTTGCACTTCATTTTCTCATGGCATTGAACTTTTGTTGAAGATGAAATTTTGAGCATTGTGAGCTTTGTGTGACGAAAGAAAGTTTCTAAGGAAGATAATGATGTTTAGGAATTTTAAAACATGGAAGTGTCATAAATGAACTTATGGAGTGATCAAAACTACTTCAACAATGGAGCGCTAAACTTTTATGTTTCTATCAATTAGGAGGTTGCGCAGCGCCGGTGCTGCGTTTCCACACAGGCACCTTTTTGACCAATATTTTCATGCCAAAATCTTATGTAATTTTTTTTTATGTTCATGGTAAATGTTATGAGGCAGATCAAGGCTTATAAGCTCTAATTAGACTTGGTATTTAATGTAAATATACTTGAAAATAACTTTGGTCAAACAGTTCCTATTTTTCTGAAAAACAGTTCTACTTTCATTCTATTAGGTAGAAACTGAAATCCTATCAGGGAATTCAGCTCCTAGAGGTGGGAAATGATTTTATTTCATATATTTATGATGTAATTGTAATTTATCAAAGGGCTGGTTAAGTTTGAGAAGTAAGAGCACTGTGTATATTGTATTTTCTTGATTTTCCAGTGAATGAAAGGACAAAGGCTGAAATTTATAGGGATTCCTATGTTAGTTGCTTTTGAGATATGCTTCTTGATTTTGTAAGTTATATTTTTTATCAATCATGATTTTAAATGTATCTTGTTTTTTAGATGAACAAATATATTGACTCAAAATTCACTTCAAATAGTGCTTTGTTTCAGTTTGCTAAACATTTATGTTTTCTGCTAAAATGACATTTAGAATTCATCTTGTTGTCTAATGCTATGTATGCCATTTTCCATTTATCTTAAACACACCATTTTACAATTATTTGGCTAAAAAACTCCAAAACTAGTACCTGCCTTTTCCCTATAGAAGATCCTTCTCTGTCTTCATCCTCCCACTAGAAATCATCAACTTTTATGACCATATTTCCCAATGGATCTATCTTCCTTCCTGCTAGCAAAACTTTAAATTTCATACCCACTAAGCACCAGACCTAGCTTAATATCCAAGTGATTTAAATTTTCAGGAGGAAAGCACCTTCTCTGAAGTTGGAAGGCCTAGATTCCAAATTCCAAGTGGTTTTTGGTTACTTGTGAGTTTTTCTTTTCAGCCTATGGGAATTATGAATAACTAACAAAGCAGAACAAGGGTGATGGAAGGAAGCCTTTATAATGTTAGAATTGTGGAAAGGATCATCACAGGAAAGATTTTCCACAACATCAAGATCGTAGAACACAGATTTACAGTGATCTAGAGGCACTTACAATGTGGGATGTTGAATAGAGTATTACTTATATTTATGCAGCATTGGATAATAGGTAGTTTGATAAGCATTGTGATCAAGTTGTTTCTATTTTGATTGACCCTGGATCTAACTATAGTTATATAAGTATTGAATTGGTGGATAAGTGTTACCTGAATAAACAAGTGTGTGCAGAGTCTTGGTTGGTTCAGTTGGCTAAAGGTACCAAGAAAATAGTTCATCACTGGGTGAGATCTTGTACATTTGAGCTGAATGGTATGTCTACATCAGTGCATGTAAATATGCTTACATTGGGATCATACAATATTATTTTGGGTATGGATTGGTTGTACATTCACATGAATAAGGTATATTTCTATGATAAGGTTATTGAGTGCTTGGATGATGATGGAGAGGAAATAATCTTACAGTGTAAGAAGAAGTGTTCATCAGTGAGAATTGTTACAACTATGAAGGCCAAGTGTAGTAGTCGGAAAGCATGTGTATCTCTTCTAGTTCATATTTCCAATGACAAAGGGAAGGATGTTGAGAATAATGAAGTCTTGAAGAGGTATTTATTTTTTAGTGGTTTCAGGATGTATTTCTAGTAGAGATATCAGAGTTACTACCTCATAGGGAAGTGGACTTTTCTATTAAGTTCATATCGAGAGCAACACCAACATTAAAGGAACCATATATGATAAGCACTCTAGAGTTAGTGGAACGGAAGTTGAAATTGAAGGAAATGATTGAAAAGGGATACCTTAAGCCAAATGTGTCACTTTGGGGTGCACCAACATCATTTGTGAAGAAGAAGGATGTTACTCTTACGTTGTGTATTGATTAGAGGAGGTTGAACATCATGACGATTAAGGATAGGTACCCTTTTTCGCAGATTGATGACTTATTCGATCAATTGAAGGGAGAAACAATGTTCTCGAAGATTGATTTGTAATCAAGGTATCATCATGTATGCATCAAAGAAGAGGACATTTTCAACATTTCTTTCTGGACCAAGTATGCACATTATGGGTTTGTTGTGGTTATTTTTGGTTTAACTAATGATCTAGATACTTTCATGTGTTTAATAAATAATGGGTTGCGTCCTTATCTGGAAAAGTTTGTGATAGTATTCATTGATGACATATTGATATATTCTAAGAATGAGGAAGAGCATGTAAAACATCTAACAGCAATACTGAGATTGCTAAGACAACATCAATTGTATGCCAAGATTATTAAGTACAGTTTCTTTTAGACAGAGATGCATTACTTGGGGCATATTGTATCCAAGGAAGGAATAGCAGTGGACCCAGAAAAGATCAGAGCTATCATGAAGTGGGAAAATCCTAGGAATGTGGATGAGGTCAGATCATTTATGTGGTAATAAGGTTACTACAAGAGATTCATGAGAAGCTTCTCACTGATTTCCCATCCTATTATGTATTTGCAGAGGAAAGGAAATAAATTTGAATGGACAGAGGAATGTGCAAATAGCTTGGAGTAGGTGAAGCAATTCCTTTCAAATGCTCCAACTCTAAATATTATATATCCAAACAAGGCGTTCATGGTGTTAAAATGCTTGCAAGAGAGGATTTCGTTGAGTTCTGATGAAGAAAGGACATGTAATGTGCTATGAGTCAAGGAAAATGAATGAACACTAGCAGAATTATGTGATGCATGATATTGAGTTGGCAACAATCATTCATGCATTGAAGATGTGGAGACACTATTTTCTTGGAAATAGGTTTGTATTGATTAGTGATCATAGTGGGATGAGGTACTTGTTTGACCAACTTAATCTAAATGTCAAACAAGCTAGGTGGTTGGATATGCTTAGTGAGTTTGACTTCAAGATTAGATACATTAAGGGTAAGGAGAACATGGTTGCAAATTCTCTTAGAAAAAGAGTGCAGGTAAATCATATAGCAGTTATGAGTTCATATGGGACATATTTATAGGATTGGATCTTACAGGGAGGACAATAGGATGAAAGGTACCAACAACTTAAGCACATATTACAACAATAGGGTATAGGTGAACATGATGTATATTATAATCTCACAGTAGATGGTTTGGTGAGATTGAGGGATAAAATCTATGTTCTAGACTACAGTGAGCTCAAGACGCTTATCTTGTGGGAATTTCATGTCAAACCATATTCAGGTCACCTATGATATCCAAAGACATTGACAATGGTTAAGAAGTTTTACCATTAGTCAAATTTAAAGGAAGAGGTGGAAGATTTTATTGTGATATGTTTATATTGTGAATAGGTAAAATTGAAGTGTAAGCATCCATGTGGTTTACTATAGCCAATTTCAATTATAGAGTGGATATGGGAGGTCATTTCCATGGATTTCATTACATGTTTTCAAAATACATCTAGACAACATGATTTCATCATGGTTGTGGTTGACAAGTTCACAAAGGTAGCGCACTTCATTCCAGTGAAATCTACTAATTCATCTAGTGAGGTAGGTCAGGTCTTCATCAGGGAGATAATGAGATTGCATGGTGTTCCTAAGAAGATTGTATCCAACATAGATGCCATGTTCAATTATAGTTTTTAGAAAGAGGTGCTTGCAGTTTTTGGTACAAAGTTGGCTTTTAGTATAGCTTATCATCCGTAGACAAATGGAAAGATAGAGAGGGTGAACAGGTTTCTTGACGACATTTTGAGGATGTAGAACATGCATCAACAATGGTAGTGGGAACAGTATCTTCCACTAGTTGAGTTTTCTTACACCAATGGGTTTCAAGAGTCCTTGAAGATGAGTACATTCAAGGCACTTTATTGGTGGCGCTTCAATACTCCCATTATTTGGATTGATCCATTGAATAGGGTATTCATTGGACCGTATATTTTGGCAGAAATAGAAAAGGAAATGCATGCTGTTAAGAAGAATCAGAAGGAAATACATGAAGGGAATAAGAGTTATGCAGATCAACATAAGGTATTTAAAGAGTTATAGGTTGGGGAACATGTTTAATTGTGCATCAATCCCAAGAGGATCTCCTTGAATATTGGGTCATGTTCCAAGTTGGCACCTCAGTGTTGTGGGCATTTTGAGATCCTTGAGAGGATTGGATTGACGGCCTACCAACTTGCATTACATCCGATAGTGAAAGTCCATGATGTTTTCCATGTGTCATTTCTTAAAAAGTATGTGAAACTTGTTGATCATGTGCTTGACTGATCTGTATTATAGGAGGAGCCAAAAGTAAAATTCCAACGGGAACCTTGGTGCAATTTGCAATCAAATATGTTCATGCTCCACAATCGATCAATTGAGAAAGTTAAAGTGCAGTGGAAGCACTTTGGGCCCAATGAAGCTACATGGGAGATGGATGATCATATGTGGGATATGTATCCTTCTCTATTTGTTGGTTGAGCAGATGTCCCTTGATATATGTTTTTATGTTTTGTTTTAGTTATGACTATATATATGAATTTTTATGTAAATACTGCATCGAGTTGTGTTATAAAGCTCCAGTAAAAGGTATGGTGTTCATGATATAATGGTCATGGTCTCAACAATATGATATGATGTAAATGTTGCATTGAGTTGTGTTACAAAGCTCCATGGGAAGAATGTATTTTGTTGGTTTATAGGTTTCATTAAACATCGAGGACGTTGTTCCCCTAAGGGGTAGGCATTTGTAACATCCCCTAGTTGATTTTCCATGTAAATAAAAATAAGACGAAGGTCATGGGACACATATTCCAAGCTAAAGGTTGGGAAAAACATAGTAATGGATATCATTGGTGATTTATTTAAGGCTATGGAAACTAGTAAAGGCATTGGTAAAGGAATAGAGGCATTAATTGGCATTTTATTTATAAAATGAAGGAAAATATAAGAAAATGGAGATGAAAGGTCACACGCATGTGAGGAAAATTGAAGGAAAAATAAAGAAAGTAGAGGATTCAATAATAAAAATGATTTTGAGAATCAGTTCACAATTTTTTTTAGTTTTAGCTTCGTGCAATATTTAATTCTCTCACTCTCTCATAATCTTGTACACTTAGAGTATTCTTAGACTATTCTGGGAGCACCTTGGCATACATTGGATTTGGAGGAAGAAGGAAAGGGAAAGAAGGAAAGAACAAGGGGACAACGAGATCAACAACTGTAGTTGGATTGCTTTGTAGGTAAAAGGCTGCATGTATGATCTCCTTGCTGATTTATGGATGAATGGTATATGCATGTGATTATTTTCTTACAAGTTTTCATTAGCATGGAGGATTGTGTGTATTGACAATGGTTTTAGCCTACTTTTTCCATTTCCTAGATAACCATCATTTTTTGGGGTTTTCCACTTAATTGTTTTCTAGTCAGTGCTCATAATTCCTTATAGTTGTGAGTTGGAAAAAATGCTCTGAAAGCCCTGGAACAACTTGGGTTGAGTTACTAGTCCTGGATCCTAGGTTGGGACAAATGCTTTCTAGCCCTTGGTGGATTGAGTTACTAGTCACTGGGGACAAGTTGGACAAATGTTTTGGACTCTTATAAGGTTGTGGGTTTAGTTATTAGTTCCTAGAGCCTTGAACAGTTTGGGTAGAGATTGATCTGGTTGGTGTGAGTGATGTCCAACCGTGAAGTGGAATAACTGGTTGAGGGTTCAGGTGGTTTGGCCTCTGGAAGACCTAGATTGGTTTGTATTGGTTTATTCCATGAGATCTCACATTCACGCATGGAATATGGCACTGAGGTGATTGGTTTAAAGAGAGATTTGGTTAAACCCAAACTATGGTCAGGTGGTACGTGGAATTCCCTAACTTCGTTGGTATATCCATTTGTTAATAAGAGTGTTTTTTCCCATTGTGATTCATGTATATTTGTTGGAAATGTGTTGGTGATATTATGACTGGGATGTCATGGCTTATATGTTGGTTATTTTCTAGTTATATGTTGTTCATATGATGTGTATATTTTATGTCTCTTGTCATGAATTGTTTTTCTATTGATCAATTATTGAATGAATGGACTAATAAGTGGTGTTGTAGCTATGTGGAGAGGAAATAGGGCATTATTGGTGATTCAGATGAATCTTAGCCTTTTATGATCATATATGATTTCATGACCTGTATCTTACATGTTTGTCATGTGTTTGACAGAATCTTCGTTATGTTATAGGAAGTCTAGGTCAAGTTTTTGAGTTGATATTGAATGTTTAGCTTTGTTACAATGTAAAATATCTTTCTAGAAATTCTGAAGAAATTTTGTGTAGTGGTATGGAGGTAGGCTTGAAAATTTAGCATTGATCTCAAAACCACATGCTCATAACTGATGAAATTTGGCTATAACCACATGGAAGTAGTGTTTTGCATGTGGTTTGAGGCCTATAATCGCATGCATGCCTTGTTGTGGGTGTGGTTGTGGGTCAAGGGTAGAGAAAAAGCATTCCAACTTAGGTTTTGGCCACCAAGGGTTGTTGTTCAGCCTCTTGGTAACCAGGAGCCCCTATAGGATGTGTGTATGTAATCAGTTTTTTAGCCATGTTTTCTTAAGTGGTATAGGAGTTCGGATCATGTCATAGTAGCTCTTTGTCTCATGTTTACCCTGGTACACCAGTGAAATTTGGTAAATGTGAGAAGGGTGGTTACTATTAGTTTTTGTAGCATTGGATGTGTTTTAGCCTTGAAATTTTGTGGATAGGCTAGAATAAATGAGATCTCTAAAACCCCGAAATCGTCTCTGGAAAGTCCCCCAGAAATGACTTAATTAGATTATTTATCAACTTTTGAATATTTCCTAAGTCTAAACTTAGGGAATATGACTAATTAATCGGAATTAATTAAGTCAAGTTGTGAATGATATGGAAACTCACATGGATCGAATTCAAGTTAATCCTAGCCATTGATTAAGATTTAATCTTTCTCGTTGGAGTCCAAATAGAGGGTTATAAGAGGAAGTCGATCGGAACTTGGAGAAGTGACTTAAGAAGTTAAATTTCATGAGTAGATAAATTTCTTGAGTAGCAGCAGTCAGTTGCCAGAGAGAGGGCTAGTGAGATCAAATCAGTGATTGAGGGGTAGAGACAGTGATCTGAAGGAAATATTTTCTAGATATAGAGACGCAACAACAAGTGAGCCAAATTATCCTAGAGAGACATCACTGAGGGGAAAGGCAATTGCTTCATTCAGGCTATTCGATTTGGAGAGAATAAAAATCATTCTCAGTTCCAGAGGGTGAGAAGGAGCCCTAGAGGGACATAGAGACAATTTTGTCAACATCTTGAGGAAAAATGACTTCGTAAGAGCCCAATTCGAAGCAATTCTTCTAGCCAGCTACGCAAAGGCTAGCGCAGAGCTCCAGAAGGCCGAGTTTTTATAGGGAAATCCAAGCCATATATTGCTTGCGGGAGAAGGGTAATCCTCTTTAGTATTTTTCTCAGAATTTCTTATTATTTGGATTTCCAATTGGGCTTCCATAGATGTACTCAGATTTCACTGTTGCATCAACAAAATAAAACCCTCACTGTTGCACTAGTTTTCCTAAGTTGGTTTTTTTCGGGGACATTGGTCGAAACATAAAGGTGTTATTTCAAGTGTGTGTGCTAGCATTTCTTACATACTTTATTCTTCCACAGTTTTATTTGTGTAGGATTTAGTGTGCGTTATTCAGTGTTTGTTGTAGGAAGCATTAAATAAATTTTTAATTAAAATAACAATTAGGTGAATAACTTCAAGTTGCTACAATAGGATTCAGGATTTCGATTTTTCACATGGTATCAGAGTGCATATGATTAGTTGAAGAGCTCACTAGCAAAGAAGGAAGGAGTTTCGTTGTTGAAGTGTGGGTAGCATATTGAAACCCTAGAGGGAAGCGTTGCCACTTGGTCTGAGGCTAAATTTCTTGAGGACATTCAATTTTTCTAAGAGGGACAGAAAAATTTGATCCCTCCAGATCAAGGAATTCTAGAGGTAGAGGGATTAGCCTAGTATTTTGACAGAGTAGATCTCTAGTTGGATGTAGTAGTTTTGTAGTAATTTGTTAGAGAACGGCTAGCATCGGGAGGAACAAGAGAACAAACTAAGTAAAAATTTTCCTCAGGGAACTTCTAGCTTGAAGAAATTAAATTTCCCTTCCATATCAACAGTCATTTTGAGAAGAGTTTCTCACTCCGTAAGGGAGTGTGGAAACCCTAACAATAGCTAAGTAGAAGGGAAAGGAGATTTTCGACAGTTATTGAGATGGCCACTGTTGGATTTCATGACCAGGATAGGTTGGATAGAGCCTCCAACTATGTCATCTTGAGGGAAAGGATGTCCTTCCTTATGGATGAGTATGATTTGAAGCCATATATTGATGCAGTGGTAGCAATACACCAAGATGAAAATCAGCTAAAAGAGTACAAAAAGGAGTGGACACGGGAAAAGATACTAATCCTAGATGGTGTCCAGTATCACGTGGTATCAAATATAACGGCCAAGGGAAAGGCCAAAGAGATGTGGGATACACTTTACACGTTGTACCAGGGAACTTCCGAGCAACAAAAGATGTACTTAGAGGAGAATTTGAGGCTTTTCTGAATGCAAAAGGTGGAAGGCACAGACTCTTTCCTCACTAGGTCTCGGAAGGTTGGACACCAGTTGTCAGTTGTTGGGGAAGCACCTCAACCCATAGATCTAGTCCGATTAGCACTAAACAATGTCTCTAAGGAGTGGAAAGTATTCGTCCAAGGAATTTTGGGTAGATATACCTTGCCAAGGTGGGATAGGATGTGGGCCAATTTGTAGAAAGAGAAGTTGAGGTGATCTCTTCTAAAGAGATCCATAAGTGGCAGTAGTAGCGAATCGAAGTAGGTGAAGCAGGAGGAGAATGTGACCCTCACATATAAGGGTCCAAACCAAGGAAAGGGGGAGCAAAGGAAGAAGAAGAAGGACCTATAAAAGGTCAAGTGCTTTAGGTGTGACGCATTTTTCCATTATAGTACCCAATTTCCTCTTAGGAATAATGACACAATGGAGAAGCAGGACTAGGCGTTATCTCATGCCGAGATTGTTAGGTTGTCCTCTAGGTTAGAGGAATACTTCACCATGTTTTCTATAATACCTCCAGGAGTGAGATGGGAGATTTGGTGTTGTAGCCCCAAAGTGCTATAGATCGGCAGGATCCTCGAGGATGCTCACCTCATGGATCATTACCTTGATACAGGGGCCCAAAATATTTAGTAATAGGATGAATTAGTGGCAGTAGATGCATTTAGAGGCTAAGTGACAGTTGCAGACTAGTAGCAGTCAGATGCTGGGGAGAGCAGTGCAGAGTTGGCAATAGTGTAGTTGGCACAGTGCAGAGTCAATAAAAGTGAAAAGTCTTCAGTAAATAGAGAAAAGCTAGTAGTGGTTAGAACTTGAGAGACATATACATCATGCTGATCACAGTTGACTCAATATTTCAGATGCTTCTCAGTTGCAGTTGTTGTAGTTGCAACAACAATAGATGAGAGGCAGTTGCAATATAGATGTAGTGTTTGTAGTAGTATGGAAGTGTCAACAATAACACAAATGCAACGTAAATCATGGTTGCGTAGTGGTTGGTGGGAAATATGGCCAGACATCAACAACGTGATAGGAGATGATACAAAGACAGGGTGTAGTGGATCACTAGAACACATTCTTCGCTAAGATGTAGTGTTATTTTTTTGTAGCATCGGATGTGTTCTAGCCTTGAAATTTTATGGAGAGGCTAGAATACATGAGATCTCCAAAACCAAAAAATTGTTTCTAGAAATTCTTCCTATTTATTACTTAATTAGATTATTAGTCAGTTTTAAAATATGTCCTAAGTCTAAACTTAGGGAATGTGACTAATTAATTAGACTCTAATTAAGTCAAGGTGTGAATGATCTATAAACTCACACGGATTGACTTCAAGTTAATCCTAGCTGTCGATTAAGATTTAATATTAGCCATTGGAGTCCTAATGGAGGACTATAAGAGGATGTCAATGGGAACTTGGAGAAGTGACATGAGCAGTTCGATTTCATGAGCAGATCGATTTCCTGAGTAGCAATAGTCAGTTTCTAGAGAGAGAGATAGTGAGATCGAAGCAGTGAGTGAGGGGAAGAGATGGTGATCCAAAGGAAATATTTTCCAAAACCAAAGAGGCAGCAACAAGTGAGACGAAATATCCTAGAGAGCCAGCGCTAAGGGGTAGTGCAGTTGCTTCAGTCAAGTAGTTCGATTTGGAGAGAAGAAAAATCATTCTCAGTTCCAAAGGTTGGGAAGGAGTCCCAAAGGGCCAAAGAAATGATTTTATTAGCATCTAGAGGTAGGATGACTTCATCAAAGCCCAACCTGAAGCAATTCATCTAACCAACTATGCAAAGCAGCGTAGAGGCAGACGCAAAGCTCTAAGAGGACGATTTTTTATAGGAAAGACTAGCTAGAGATTGATTGTGGGAGAAAGGTGATTCCCTTCAGTATTTTCCTCATATTTTTTTGATGTTTAGATTTCTAGTTGGGCTTCCATAGATGTACTCAGGTTTCACTCCTACATAATAAAATAAAACCTTCACTGCTGCACTGGTTTTCCCAAGTTGGGTTTTTTCTTGGGACATTTGTCCAAAAATAACGATGTTATTTTATGTGTGTGTGCTAGCATTACTTCCAATGTTTATTCTTTTGCATTTTTTTTTATGTAGGTTCTAGTGTGGGTTATTATGTTTGTTGTAGGAAATAGTAAATAAATTGTTAATTAAAATACCGATTAGGTGAATAATTTCTAGTTGCTGCAATGGGATTCAAGATTCTGAATTTTAACAGTTACATTAGTTTACTAAATACTTTGTATTTTAGTAGTTGTTACATGTTAAGTATTTTATTGTTGAAGATATGTTTAGAAATAATGTTGTTACATTATACAAGTTTTATTAATATACATGCAAATTAAAAGGAAAATAGAATTACATTCTTAACGTAATTTGAAATTGTTGAAGTATTTCATGTATGCATAGAAGAATAAAGATCATGTTACAAATATATGAGGAGATTATGTATGTTTCCTACAACGTAAGGATTTACTGGAATAAACTATGATAAAAAATTACTTTTTAATGCCTTTATATTAACCTAATCTAGAGTAAAATGTATGTGAAAACATTAAAAACAAATCGAGTAGAGAATGATATATTTGAATAAATTCTAATACAAATTATATGGGTTATGTTGGTAACATCCCTCCCTTGTATGAAATTCTAGTTAAGGAAATATTTTTACCATAAAAATTAATGAACTCAAATGTTGAGGCCACACTGGCCTAATACATTAGAAAATAAAAAAATAAAAAATAAAAAAATAAATGGAATTTGAGCCATAAAACTAGGTCGAACACATCTTTTTTGGACAAATAAATGTATATGAATAAATATTTAGAGAATGATAGAATTATCTACAAATAATTAAAGGGCCCCATAATTGTCTGTTTTATTAGGCCCATTTTATTATTTTTAGGCACTTAAAACATGTATTTGACCCACTTACTTGCACATCATAGACCTAATTCGTAGTACTAATGGGTCCTTAGGAATTTGGTTTATCCTTGCTTATTATGTGCCTAATACTATTTATTTTTGCAAAATATTGATAGAATATTGCGTAAATTATTGTGAGAATATTGAGATAATATATGGAATTTCTCCCTACTACATGATGGACCAAGATTGGTGATCCGAATAGAAAATAGTATCAACCCATGTTATTCATCCACCCGTGGAATTTACCCATGGTATTGTAAGTGACATCCACCCATGGTATTCATTCACCCATGGTATTGTGACAGCCACCCATGGTATTCATTCACACATGGAATTGACCCATGGTATTGTAACTGAAAAACACTATAAGTAAAAAGTCTCATTTTGTAAAAGGATAAATTGTCCACCACAATCTATCCCTTATAGTTATTATCAGTTTTAATAAAAATTTTCTTTGTGGTTATATTTACTGTGTGTTCTATCATTTTCTTTCTAGCATTGCAATTATTGAAATCTTGGGGGCCTCCCCCACAAGATCCATTTCAATCTTTTAGATCTTTGGGGCCTCCCCCCAAGATTCAGATCAATTGGATAGTAAATAAACAAAATATCATGAAATTATTGACAAACTATGGATCTCCACTCATTGTGAAAATCTAGGAATGTGTTTCTTATCATTTAATGAAGATTCCTAGTGTTGGGAACTAGATCCACTTTTTGAGGGATTTTGGAGAGGCAAGTTGCCTCCTTTCAAGGAGAATTCTTCCTCATCACTTTTTATAAGTACTAGTTATAATTTTCCTCTAGGGGCATGTATTTCTTAGTCTTCTTGTGGAGAAAACTTGTTATTTAGTAGCTCCACTTTCATTTCTAGCACGGATGTACTTGGATTGATTCAAATAATCAAGTTTGGTGTCATTTTTAGCTTGTGAAGCTTGGTTTTCTTCATAGGAATTTGATTATCCTTGAGTTTGGTCATTGTATGAGCCTTAGAGCCCTCTTGTACAATTTGTTTATTTTCTTTGAATGTCTTTTTCACTTGCATCTCTTATTTTTGCATTTAGTGTTCATGCCTTTTTTGTTCTAGGTTACATTGGTTAAATGTTGAAGTGAGTTATTTGTAGGTTATTTATAAAGTAACAAACATAATGTATCGTTATAACATATTTTAAAATCTATATTCATCATTGAGCTACATGGATTGGTTTACTAGTTCACAAATCTAGAATTCCTAGAAGTCTCTTGTAGAAAAATAGTAGTAATTTTCTGTTATTTTTTATAACGTGTTAATAATCTTTATTTGAGTTGATTCCACTTGTGTTGAGTTATAATAATATTCTATTTAATAACAAAATTTACAACATAGCATTTTCACTTGATCAGATTAGGCATTTGATAGGTTAACTAGCTCACTAATTCCTGAATTTCTAGTTTATAGAGTAGTAATTTTCTGATAACTTTTAGCACATGTTAACAAGGGTATTTTTGAGTGATTCCACTTGGAATGGAGTCGTAGGAAATCCTACTTCACAAAATGTTTTGTCCCATTTCGTCTCATATGATTTTCTTGGACATTCACAAAGTTATCTCCAGGAGTAGCACTAGTATAGCAATTCTAGCACTCCTATAGCAATCATGTAGCAGTCTTGTAGAAATGTGTTTGCAAGATGTCCCATGCCCAAATTCACTCCACATTCATTCTAGAAGTATATTTATAGCCTATGAATGCTCTAAGGCCACTTTGAATGAGCTGAGGCTTGGTTAGGTAATGAATTAGATCCTACATTGTTTGCTTCTTGAATGTTGATTTCTGCAATTAGTCTAGATTTCCTTTCTACAATTTATCTCAAGAAAAGTGCGTTTTCCTTCTTGAGAAAGTAATGTAGGAATTTTCGTTCCTACAAAATAGAATATATTTCCGTTAATGCCATTTATTTTCCAGCAAGATAGATTAGATTTGCTTAGTTGTCATTATGCTTTAATTTTTTGCCAATAGAATATATTTCTTTCATGCCATTTACTTTCCAGGTAGAATAGGTTTCGTTATTATTATTTACCTTTTGAAACTTAGGATTATCAACTTACCTAATGTCTTTTCTCATTTGAATTTTTTTCATTTCCTTTTTTCACTTGCATCAAAGGGAATCAGAATAGGAAGAGGAAGGTGTCTATTTCCCATACAATGTCGACCCCTCTTATGTTTGTACGAACCCTAGGTTGATAATTCAAGTCAATAACCCCAAGAGTTGCAACAATTTTGTTTCAATACTAGGGCTCATAACTTTTTAGCACCATTGTTGGGGAGGGTGTCAAAGAAAACATTCTCTTTTTCTTTGAATGGTTCCTTCTTTCATTTTTTGCATTCATATTTTTTGCAAACAAAAAAAAATGCATTACTCATCTTTCATTGTATTACATTAGCATTCTCTTTCAAAAAAAATTATAAGAAAAAAAAATATATTTCTTCAACACCAAAAACCCCCCACTTAATAATGTGCAGGTAGAAGAAGAAGATGTGTCAAGGAGGCATGGAGCAGCTCTACTCTGTTAACCCATATTGACAAGGGTCATATCCTCCCTAACCATTTCAACCATATTGTGGGCCTTATTCCATTCCTCCATATAAACACCAACCTCCCCAATGGGGTGATCCATATTTTCCTCCATATTCATGGTCTTATCCTCCCCAATATGTCATTCCTCTTTTTCATCCATATCAAAAATAACCTCCTCAATGAGGTGATCTATATTTTCCTATATATCCTCAATATCCTCCATACCAAACTCAATTTTATCCATCCCATCCACCTCTACCACAACCATTTCCTCAACCACAACTATTTCAAAGAACCACTCCCACTCAACTATCTACACAACCATTTCCAAATCCAAGAAATAAATTAACTCAACCCACTTAAAATGTTGAGATACAAAATCTCCAAACAAATCCTCTTGATCCAAATGATATTCATCTTGGATCAAGAAGAGTAATGCAAATAAGAGATTCCCTTGCTCTCATTGAAGAGAAAAATCTAAAAGAATAAGATATAGAAGATACTAAAGAATCATGGACCACATTTTAAAGGGGGCAACCATTGGAGCTTGAGACTGAAGAATTTTTACAAGGCTTATCATCATATCCTCTATGTGTTAAAGGGGATAATTAGCAAATAGTAAAAGATTTGAATGACTTGGATGAATAAGACATACAAAATGATCAAGATGAGAGAGATAGCCAAGGGAATCATAGCTATATTGAACTTTGGTTCTTAACAATCACTAAGCAAGAGCACCACTCTCTTCAATAGTGTTTGGTATCATCAAACTCAAAGCAAATATTCAAGTACATGTCAAAGAATATGTTTCGATCCTACACATGATTTTATATGCCATATTGTTATGCACAATGTTCGATTGGAAGTATTCCTATACTTGAAAGAGATTTCGTTTTTCAAGTAGAGTAGGATAGAAAAATAAATAAATAATGGAAAAAGAGACAAAATAAGAGGAAAAGAATAAGATCTCAAGGGAAATCCTTTTTTGTAGTGCTTGAGATTGACTCATTGATTTAAAAATTCCTTGAGGCGATCAATGGGTTGGAAAGAAAAAAGAAAAAATAAAAAAAGATCCTAAGTGAAAACCTCCTTTCAAGAACCTAGGTAGACCTACTAGATGAAAACCTCATTGAGGCAACTAGTAGGCCTAAAGAAAAAAAATGAACAAAAAGAGGAAAAAAGGAAAAAAGATGCTATTAAAAATATTTGCTTGTCTAGTTGCATATATTTGTTTGCATGAAGGTACTCTTCCACCTGCATAAGGAAAAGAAACAGGCCAATGCCACAAAAGGAGAAAAAGAAAGAAATGAGCAATGAGGCAAGAAAAAAGTAAAAAAGAATCAAAATTGTACTTCTTACCTTCTGTGAAAATTATTCAAGAAGGACCAAGGAAATGTCAATCCACAACCCTCATCCATTTCCAAGATCCACCCTTCATTCCCAAGTCTTTCCCATTCATTTTCCTCATTGTCCTAAAGTGCTACATGAAGGTTTGTTTTGCTACAAGACTGTCAAAATACACATGGAAGAATTTTTTTATGCCATATATTGAAAAAATGCATCCATTGGACAATATGTTTCATGGAGAGATGCATATGAATGATGGTAACATGATCAAGAAATTTCATCAAATTTGAGTGCACACTTTTCTAGAAATTAGCCTCCATCACCTACAACCAGTTTTTTTTCTTAATATTCATGCATCCATTGGCCAATATATTTTATGGGGAGGTTCACAAGGATGATGGAAATACTCTATAAAAAAATTAGGTCAATCCAATCTACCATTTGAGAGATATGGATAAAACAAGTTTTCTAGAGGCTTGACTTGAATTCTTACAAGATTGTGATTGACATAGAGAGAGGGGTCAAATCCTATGTTTTCCTTAGGGGAATGAATAAATAGGTATACCACACCTCCATCATCCACTCTCCACACCATTTAGTCACTTCTCCATCCAAAATTTCATCTATGTCCATGAAAATCCTCCATTTTCACCCCTTCTTTCATTACTTTCACCACAACCAAGGTTTTTCATCCTTATCCATAGATTGATCATGAATTGTCAGTGCTATTGGAGGCTTTATGTGAAGAGTAATGTGATATTAGAAGGGTCTATGTGACTGCTACAGGAAGACACACATTCCTGTAGCAGTCTGCACATACCCTACTTGACATAGTTGGAAGCACCAAATTAGAGAACGAACCATCATGAAGGAAATGGAGAGTAATTTCCTTGATTTTGAGCAATTAAAGGACCCTTTGTAAACTACTACTAGGTTTTTGATCACCTAGAAAGTAGAAACATCTAATCTAAAGAGCACCTACATGAATAAAGGACTTTCTTCATCGATCTTTAGTCAACAAAAGAACACACACACACACACACACACACCTATCTTTCTCAAGAAATTGTAGGAAAACAACGTAAACTTTGAAATAGGAATTGTAAACTCAAAACGAGATCTCTCGCAAAAAAACCCCAAAAAAACATTAAAAACAACCTAAAAACAAAAAATGTTGATGCTGGAATACTAAAATGTTGGAAAACCTTAAAATTTTGACATTATGGACTAAATAACATTATGGAAAATTTTTGTGACAAAAAAACTTAAAAAATGAACACATGAATGAAAGTGTTATTATACAAAGAGTAATTTCTTTTTTAAATGTTAAAAATATGATGACTTTAAAAACTTAGCTTAAGACAACTTGACACATTGCAAAAAAAAGTTTAAAAGTTAACAAATTTTCAAGTTGTCTTATTTCTCTTCTCGTATTTTGTCTTAGGATGCTAATTTTTTAAAAGTTTTCCAAACATGTGTTTTATAGTTTTTTTTTCAATTTTTTTTTTTTTTTATATCACACACACATATATATAATGTTGTTATTATTAATTTTTTATTTTGCAAAAATATTTAGATAAAGAGAAGATATAAAACACACATTTGGAAAACTCTTAAAAAATTAGTATCCTCCATGGCTGGTCAGGCCAATGATCATGGGCCTTGGGCCTTGCCAAGCCAATTCCGAGAATTAGTCGGGCAAGGTCGAGGGCCCCCAGACAGCTGGGTTGGCTGGGGCCTTAGGCCTTGCCCGACTGATTCTGAAAATCGCCCCAGCAAGGCCCAAGGCCCCAACAATGTATTTTTTTTTTATTTTTTTTATTCTTCTTAATATAATTTTCTATTATTATATTTTTTTGAAGTTTTAAATATTTTTAAATATTTTTTTTTAATTATTATTATTATTTTTTGCTTTGAGTTTTTAATTATGTTTAATTGTTTTTTTTTCAATTATTCAATTTTAATATATGTTTTTATTGTAATTTTTTGAAGCTTTTTAATTAAATAATGCCTTTTTTAATTATAATATTTTTTGTTATTTTTAAATGCTTTTAATTTATTTTTTCATGTTTTTTAGTTTTTTTTTTTCACAATTTTTGTGTTATAATATAATATATATATAATATATATATATATATATATATATAATATATAATATATATATATATATATATATATATATATATATATATGCCTTTTTAATTATGCTTTGTTTCCGTTAAAAAACTAACATCCTAGGACCAAAAATGGGAAGAGAAATAAGGCAACTTGAAAATTTGTTAAATAATCGACACTGAAAAAGCAATTGACCATACTTAGTACATAAAAAAATTTAAAGTGTCAAAAATGTCTTAAAAAAAATGTTGATGTTTTTCAAATCCACATGAAAATCACCAACATTTAAAAAAGAATCCACTTAATACATTAGAAAATTTAAAGTGTCAAAAATAAGCCCTATAAAACAAGGGGTTGATGCTACATCAACATGTTTCCAAATTACAATAAAATCACTAACATTTAAAATATGAAAACTTAAATTGTCAAAAATAAATCCTCTAAAAAAGAGGGTTGATGTTGCATCAACATGTTCCAAAATCAGCATGAAAATCAGTAACATTTAAAAAAATAATTATACTTGACACATAAGAAAATTTACAGTGTCGTAAATATGCTCCAAAAAAAAGAAGTGTATTTTGAATCAACACTTTTCAAAATCGGATGATTTTTTTGCTACCTCAAAAAACGGGTAACCGTATCAATTCCTATTTCAAAGTTTACGTTGTTAGGAAGTAAAGAAGATAAAGAAATGACATCTCAGAAGACACTCAAAAATAGCCTTTTCCATGTCCAGATCTGCCATGCAGCCATCAAATGATCAACACATTAGTAAGCAACCTCTGACAACAGGAACTAATGATGAATCAGGCCACCATGCAACACCTACAACACAACCTTTGGCCCCAACAACACCTGCAGAACAAGTCTTCAATCCAAAACATCAACACCATCAAGTAGCTCCATAGCTAGGCAAGGTATGTAATTGAATCCTTTGGTATTCATGAGTGTTATGTAATTTATCTTTTATATGGCTAAGTATCGATGGTCAATAGAGGAATCCATCCACAAGCTAAACTATTCGCCAAACTCAATCTTTACCTAGCCTTGTTTTCATTTAACTTTGTTTTCATCACCATTAGTCTCGTTTTCATCACCCTTGACCTCCTTCAACAAGTCCCCATCAAAATTGATGAGTTAGCTTTCCAACAAGAAAAGAATTGGAGCTAGGGGAAGGGAAAATTGAGGAGGTCACCTCCCCCAAAAGCAAGGGTAAACATCCTGTGACATCCATGACAAGGCCAACCACTAGATCAACCATAGCTAAGAAAATAAAAGAACAAACAACCTTGCTAAAGGAGAAACAAAGTTGTTATAGGAAACTCTATTTTTCTACAATGGTACCTTGTTTTGCTATAGGAGTGGGTCTGATATATTTCTGAGAGAAAGGATTGTGTTTTGAATGCTAAGGAGGGTTGATGAGGGTGGATGAACAATGTGTGAGGCATTTTTCCAAGCTCACCACCCCTTAGAGGCATGTATTACACAAAAGTTCATGCCCATGGTGTCCTTCATTAACCCTAAAAAGATGATTTCAGTGGGAGAGTGTTATGAAACCAACTCACAAAAAGATAGAAAAGATAGTTGAACACCTTATAATTCAACCTCTTCGAGGGGGCAACCTCCTTTACATTACACAAATGAGTAATTATTGGATGATTCAAATGACAAAACCTCCTTTCTATATATAGGAGTCTAAGGGGTCACAATATAACCAAGCCGACCTAACAATAATAATATAAAGGCACAAAAATAACAATAGAGAGATTCTATGGGGCATAGTAATAATAATATGGGGACAATAGGGGCACAACAATATTAATAAGGGATAACAACTACAATATTAATGGGGGCATCACTAGTATTATAGGGACCTAACATGCCCCTCTCCTTCAAAAAAGTGTTGTTGTCCTCAATGCTTGAGTAGTTATGGATGCTTCTGTATAAAATTCTCATCCTCCCATGTGGAATCTTCAGTAGATAAGTTCTTCCACTTGATGACATACTCTGAAATGAATTGGTTTTGTAGTTATCGAGTTCTTGTTTCTATGACTGCTTCCAGTTCCAATATAATTTTTCCTTACTCGTCAAGTTCTGGCAATATTGTTTGAACTGGGAGCTTATCGCCTATAACCTTCTTTAAACATGAAACATGGAAAATTGGGTACACTCAAGAAGCTGCAGGAAGCTCCAATTTGTATGCCATAGTACCAATCTTTTGCAACACCTTGTACGGACCATAATACTTTGGTGGCAATTTGTTATCCTTCTTAGCTTCCTTAAGGGACATTTGTTTATATGGTTGTAGCCGTAGGAATACCCAATCACCTACATCAAAACATCTTTTGTTGTGATGTTGATCTGCCTGTTGTTTCATTCTATTCTACGGCAACATGAGGTTATCCTTTAAGAGTTGGAGAACTTGTTGTTGATGCTCGATGTGATGTTCCACTGCTTGAACCTTAGAATTTTCTCTTAAATACGATGTGATGGATGGTGGATGATATCCATAAAGTGCCATAAATGGGGTCATTTTTGTTGCTGTATGGAAGGAAGTGTTATACCACCATTCAACCAGAGGGAACCATTTGACCCATTGTGTCTGTTTATCAGATACAAAGCAACGAAGATATCCTTCCAAACATTTGTTTACTATCTACGTTTTCCCATCATATTTCAGATGATAAGATGAACTATGAGTTAACTAAGTACCAAGACAAGAAAATAATTCTATCCAAAAATTTCCTGTAAAAATGGGATCTCTGTCACTTACAATAATCTTTGGGTTTCCATGTAGCTTTTGAATTGTTTCCATAAATGCCATAGAAACTGTACTGGTTTTAAATGGATGTGATAATGCACAAAAGTGTGCATACTTGGTAAGTTTGTCAACTACCACCATGATGACACTCTTTCCCTTAGACTTGGGTAAACCTGTGATAAAATCCGTTGAAACCTCCTCCCAACGTTGGCTTGGAATGGATAAAGGTTCTAATAGACCTGGTGTCTTAATTGTTTTCAGCTTTATTTTGTTGGCATACCAAACATTCTGACACAAAATTTTGAATATCTGATTTAAGGCCATCCCCAAAAAATTCCTTCTTAACCCTGTGGTAAGGTTTTAAAAATCCTAAGTGCCCTCCAAGGGAGAAGCGTGCAATTCCAAAAGAATCTTTTGTTTGAGTTGGGAATTCTTATAGAGGTATAAGCGATCTTTGTACCATAACGAATCATTTTTCTAGCTAAATGTATCATATGTACTGGAATCTTGTTGTAACTTTC